>JADRCD010215006.1:0-23715 GCA_019843815.1 Montemys delectorum
CAGCAAGTGTGCTTCTCAGGAAGCAGACTGAAATAGATCAAGGGCAAGTGTGAGGGTTGTGTTTGCTGTATCTGAAGCTAGTCCAGAAGCAGAAAGTGAGAGGTGCTTAGAAGATGGGTAGTTGGTAAGCTAGGTTGCCAGGTAGCTCAGGAACACACACTGCCCTGACTGGCAGTCTTTCCCTCAGACTTCTCAGGGAAGTTAAGTGTAAGTCAAGAACAGAAATGTTTATTTCAGTGGAGATGGCGGTTCCCATTTGCAGTGAAGGTTCTGGTGTTTCATTTGGTCAAACAGAAAAGGAACAGAGAAAACATTTGCCCTCCTTGCTTGTAGAGAATATGGCCCTTTCTATCCTGCAGCTTCCTTAGGTAGGGACGGTAGTATGATCCTGGAATATTAGAGGAAGGGAAGGGAAAGAGAAGGATAAACAAAGAGAGAAAAAGATTTGAGAGAGGGGGAAAGGTCATGTCCTTGAATATTTGACATTTAACCAGGTGATGGCACCACCCTCTTTTAGGGATTTTGACTATTTTAAATGATGCTCACTAAGTACACAGTTCTGAGTCATAAAAGCTGAGGACTTTTCTGTGATGTGTGAAGTCAAAGTCCACACCAGCATGACTAATTATCATTCTGCTTTGGAAGATCTTTGTGCAAAAAAAAAAAAAAAAAAAAAAAAAAAAAAAAAAAAGATTCCAGAGATTCCAGAGGAGTAGAAGGAGCCTTGATATTTGGGAGTTACATGGTATAGAATTTGAAGGCAGGAATCTGTAATTGGGGTAAGATGAATTATAGAGGGTCTTGAATATGAACCAGAAGAGTTAAACTTTTGTCATACTTATTTTGAATGTTAAATTTGCCTTTTTATTTTAGGAGTTGGAGAATGACACAGGTTTTCAGCAAGCAGTGAGAACCAGTCATGGCAGAAGACCTCCAGTAAGCAAACTATAAAAAAGCTTGTAGACATCATGTCCTAAAACTCACCATCATAGTTGTGTTTAGGTGTATAGCCCAGTAATGCTAAATACATTTACATTGCTGTGAGGCAGAGCTTCAGACTCTTGCAAATGTAAAACTCTTGTCTATTAAGCCAACTGGTGGTGATGCAAGCCTTTAATCACAGCACTTGGACGGCAGAGGCAGGATCTCTGAGTCTGCAGAGTTTTAGGACAGCCAAGGCTACACAGACAAACCTGTCTTGAAAACTAAAGCAAACCCAAACCAACCAAGCAAAAAAACTTTTTGTCAGTTAAATGACTCCTATGCTTTTCCTCCCCTGACACTTAGCTACCACTTAGGTGTCTGCTGTTATGACTGATTGCTAGACCCTCACACAATGAGATCATGGGTGCTAGCACACTGTCTTTCATAAATGTTCTTGAAGTTCATCATTATATTCTCAGTGTTGTCCTTGTTCAGATCTATGATCTGCAAGGATTTTCCTCCCATTCTGTGGTCTGATTTTATCTAGCAAGATGATTGTGTTCTCTGGTACTCAAAGTTTCTGGCTCAATACAATCCTATTTGTCAGGCTTTGGTGTTGTGCCCTAGAAATCATTGTGAAGGCTAAGGCTTGTCAGCTTTTCTTATATTATTTTCTCCCAGGAGATTTGTAGTTTTTGTCTTCAGTATATTTTGAGTTAATTTTATGTGTGTGGTGTAAGACTAAGAATCAACTTCTGCCAGGCAGTGGTGGCACATGCCTTCAATCCCAGCATTTGGGAGGCAGAGGCAGGCAGATTTCTGAGTTTGAGGCCAGCCTGGTCTACAGAGTGAGTTCTAGGACAGCCAGGGCTAAACAGAGAAACCCTGTCTCAAAAAAAAAACAAAACAAAAACAAAAAAACCAAACAAACAAAAAATCAGCTTCTTTCTTCTGGATGTTAAAAGACTGTTCTTACTTCTTGAATGGTCTACTTTAATTTATGAGTGCTCATATAAACCAGTTTTACTACTTCCTAACAATTCCAGAATTTTGCGTTGTTTTCAGACCCGGAATTCCAACCTATTCCTATGGGAGTTTTCTTTGTTTGGTTGGTTTTTGGTTTTGGTTTTGGTTTGTTTTAGAGATAGGGTCTCACTATATAGGCCAGCCTGGCTTTGAACTTGCTGTATCAGACAGGATCATAGGGCACAGCACTACGTTAGCTCATTCCTCTTTCTTTCTTTCTTTCTTTCTTTCTTTCTTTCTCTCTCTCTCTCTCTCTCTCTCTCTCTCTTTCTTTCTTTCTTTGGTTTTTTTGAGACAGAGTTTCTCTGTGTAGCTCTGGCTGGCCTGGAGCTCACTCTGTAGACCAGACTAGCCTCGAACTCAGAAATTCGCCTGCCTCTGCCTCCCAAGTGCTGGGATTAAAGGTGTGCGCTACCACCGCCCGGTGACTCATTCCTTTTTCACTGTTCCCTGTTTTCTGCTAAAACTGCTGGTCCTCTGTTTGACTCACAGAGTGTCCCAAGCATGGCCATGCTTGTCTGCTGTTTCCACTGTATGGATGCTTTCTCGATTTCTTTCCAGATTTTTTTCCTTTCTGTCTATCTTCTGGCTTTGCTGTATAACCCTTTGAGATTGCCCACTAGAGCCTGGAGGACTAGTTACTTGGCTGTCTCTCTGGCAGGCCCTCTCCTCCAGCACTTACTACAGCTTGAAAGTCAGAGTTTTGCTCAGCTTCTCGGCCATGCCTGTGGAATGGAAAGAAGCCTTGAGGGCCAAGAGTTGCCATAGGCTCCTTTTCTTCCTAGCATAAGATTCTATGTCTTACTTTAGTGGTTCTCCAGTGCATTCAAACAGCTTTTTACAGTGTGTGCGTGTTTGTGTGTGTGTGTGTGTGTGTGTGTGTGTGTGTGTGTTTGAGATATGTCTGAATATGCATGGGTATAGTGGGATTTCTTGAGTCCATCAGCAGATGAATAATGACACAGAGACTTATTAATTTTATTATAGCTTAGGCTACCTCGAAGCTAGCTCATCTAACTTAATTTTTTTAAAAATATATTTATTATTATAAATAAGTACACTTCAGACTCATCAGAAGAGGGCATCAGATCTCATTACAGGTGGTTGTAAGCCACCATGTGGTTGCTGGGATTTGAACTCAGGACCTTCGGAAGAGCAGTCAGTGCTCTTACCTGCTGAGCCATCTCACCAGCCCCTCATCTAACTTAATTAACCCAGCTTTTCTAGTCCGCATCCAGCCACATGGTCCGTTATCTCTCTCACTCCTACTACATCCAACCTCCTCTGTGCCCTATTGGTGAATTCTCCTGCCTCTGCTCCTTTTCCCAGAGACCCTCTCTCAGCCTGAAAGTCTCACCTTTCCTTTTCTGCCTAACCATTGGCCATCAGCTCTTTATCAAGATAATCAACAAGTGAAGAAGGTGTATGGTTACCAAATACTGAGGCAGGTGATGAACCATAAGAATAACAATACAAGAACTAGCTACTACTCAGCTCTCTGCCAGTATAGCAATCAACAATTGACTAATACAAAGACACCTTCACACAATTTACAAAACAGTTATCCCTACACCTGGCCACCATGTGGTGGTTGGGGTCTCTCTCTCCTTAAACTTTTCCATGGTTCCCAAGATTAAACCTGGGGCTCTTGGTTTGCCTGACAAGTGCTTTTACACTCTCAGCCATCTCACCAACCCTAACTTTTTTTTTAAACAAACATTTTTGTCTCGGCCCTTTAGTTGTTCTCAGTGGAGAGGCATTGTAAAGCCATAGTCTAATATAGCAAGAAGTAGAATTCCTTTTTGAGTGATATTTAGTTGTGCTCAACAGCTAACATGTTGAGGATACTTTTATGTGGTCTCTTTTGATTCTAGTTCCAATTGTATGAAATGTAATTTTGTAACCTTTGCATGCAGTATCTTTTTTACTTAAAAGTTGAAGAAATTTGGGCTCAAAGATATTAACTATAGTTGAAGAAGAACCGGGATTCAAATACCACAGACTCCAAAGCTAGGGTCTGTTGTTGGGGTCTGTGGCTGGTGCTACCAAGTATGCAGCATGCATGAGTGAATGGTGGATACAGACCTGAACACTGGGCTTGCTTGTTAGGACTTCAAGTCCTTCCTAAGTTCCTTCCCTTTAAAGTGAATCTCAAACCGAGTCTCTGCCTCTGCACTCTCAGTAACTGAGCTCCCTAGTATTTAAGCAATCATTCTAAGTATGACATTTTTTTCTTTCTTTGAGATTATAATTACATTTCTCTGTTCCCTTCCCTCCAAACTCTCCTATATAATCTTCCGCACTCTCCTTCAAATTCATCGACTCTTCTTTTATTAATTGTTATTGCATGCATATATATGTATATACATATGTATTTCTACGTATAACCTGCTCAGTCTAAATAATGCTATTTGTATGTGTGGCCATTTGGCACCAAACAACCAATTAGTTTGCTCTTCTCTGGAGAGGACCACTGAATACAGCATACTTGTTTAGTGATGAGTCTCTTTGCATTTTCTAGTGTGTAGTGTGATCTGAGTCCTGCTAAGGATGCTCTTTTTCCTCCCCAGGTAACTGCTAAAATACCAAGCACAGCTGTCAGCAGACCCATAGCTACTGGATATGGGGTAGGTTCTTTTAAGCCTAGAATATTAAGATGCTTCTTAAATATATATAGGTTAATACATGACAGTTCTGAGTAATTTGTGCTTTGTCATTCATAATCCAGATGTATACATACATATATATATATATATATATATATATATATATTAAAAAGTTTAATTTGAGCAATAGCTTTGGATATTTCACTAAATTTGATTTATGTATAACTATATCATATGATCCTTTTCTATTTGTAGACCTTCTTATTTGCTGATTGATTTGTTTTCTACATAATATAACCAACTCTGATGTATATTCCATTCTTGAGATCTACATGAATGAGATGTTATATAAGCATAATAGTGTTTATAAGAACTTAACCATTTAATAGATGAAGGTATGAAATTTAAGAAAGTGTTTCAGAGATATATATCTGAGTTTTATCTTACTGACCCTTTTGGAGAAAATCGTCTTTAAACTCCCTAGAGTAATAATCTTTATTTAATGTTCCTAAATATGTTTTGGCTCACATAAAATAAGAAAGAAATGGTAGAAAAATTAAAGACCCAAGTGGAGTAACTTTTAGAATCTTTATGATCATGTACTCTACTACAGTCAGCAAAATGGCTTCAGAACCCAGAGGTCCAGAGTGTGCGTTTGCCTTCCAGGCGTTTGCCTTCAAGGTGCTGCTTAGGGAGTAAGGAGATTAGCCTGAGGGTATGTATGTATGCCTTTGGGCTTGCTCTGTGGTTAGAAGCAGTGAAGGGACAGATATTTTCAGTTTTGCACATCAAATGGTCTTTGTCACAACTTTCCATGCAATAGTGTTTGTCATATAGCCACAGGCCATGTATAAATAGATGTTGTAATCCAGTAAAACTTTATTTACAAAGGTGGATTGTTATTTGCCTACCCCTGATAAGAGTTTTGTAAATTGATACCTCACTATTAGGTGACAAATGGAAATTTTTTGTTTGTGCTTATGGGTAGATAGAAGAAAAATATTAAAAGATGGCTAAGTTTTATCTGTAAAGTTGCAGGCAGCTATTTTAGGAATGTGTTTAACTTGTTTTTCTGCTTATTAGTCCAAGACATCCCTGACGTCATCAATGGGAAGGCCAATGACAGGGACTATTCAGGTCTGTCTGCTCCTATGCTTTATTTGTACCTGTCCTGTGACAGAGTTTATTACCAAAGATTTTTCCTCTTCTTGTATCTTAACAGTTCTAACAAAGTTGTTACATATGTAATAACACCTTTTCATTATGGGTTAACATTTGGGTTTTTTAGATGTTTCAGAAGCATGCTTTCTTGGATTTATATGCTCCAGTCTCAAGTGCGAGGCTGGTGAAGTTGACATAGATTGATGCTCTGCCCTTCCGGAGTAGCTGGGGCTTGCTCTCCTCTGCTACCATTCACAACTTCTATGGATTCTCTTGGAGCATATGAGAGACCAGCCACAAGTGCAGGAGTAGCTGACAAATAAGCTAGTTAGTTTGTTCTTTTCAAACCAAGAGAATAACTGTTAGTTCCAGCATTTAAATTTTACAGGAGAAAGAGAAAGAGTTGGGTTGTTGCATGGAAATACAGAAGTAAGGCATGAAGAGACAGTTATTAAAAATCAGGGCTAGAGTAGGATGTGTGTTACGTGCAGAGTTGTCAGTAGGTATAGTTCTTATTCAAGAATAAGTTTGAAATGCTTCTTGCTCTTTGAAGGACGGAGTTGCTCGACCAATGACAGCAGTGAGAGCAGCTGGCTTTTCCAAAGCAGCTTTGAGAGGTTGGTGCATTCCTCCCGCACTCACCCCCATGCCTATATGCAGATCATTTCCATTTTAAATATAATCAAACATGCCATTGATTATAAGGCACACCATGATTTTAGAGAACTCCACTAAGAAAGAAAAGGGTTAAGCTGGCTGTGGTGATTCACACCTGTAATCTCAACACTTGTGAGGCTAAGAAAGGTGTGCCACCTGTTCTCCAGTCTGGGCTACAGATGGAGAGCCTGCTCTAATAGATGAGTAAGAGGAAATGGCTTGTGCAATTGTGCTATAGTTCACTTGGGGTGGTGGTTACACCAGTGTGTAATGTGTCGAAATCTGCTGAACTGTGCACCTGAAATATGGTTTGTGTACGTTAGAACTTGACTGAAAATGAGAGGTGAAAATATTATTTGAATGTGCAAGCTAAATAATTAAAACCAACAAAATTAATTTAAAATAAATTAAAATAAAACCAACAAAAATTAATGTTTATTATATAAATAAAAATGATAAAGTTAATCCCAGATTATCCTTTACATGCTTGATAATTTTAGAGTTCACAGAAATACAGACCTCTGAAGGAAGAAAGTGAATACTGAAGGAGTAATTTATTTTGTTTTTGTTTGTTAATCTGTTAAGTTTTGTTAATAGTTTCATGTTTGTTAAAAATCCTAACAATTCCCGTGCAATATTTATGTAAGTGTTTAAGTGCAGGTGCAATAGCTGTCTTACCTATTGAACTCACACTACACTGTTTAATCAACGGTGACTTAATATGAACAAGATTCTCTTCAACTTTGCTGGATCATAAACCAAAACTCTTGAATTGTGTCTCAGGCTCTGCATTTGACCCCCTTGGTCAGTCCAGGGGCCCTGCTCCTCCTTTGGAAGCCAAAAACGAAGACAGGTATGCAAGGCCTTCTGCTGCTGATGATGATGATGCTGATGCTGCTGATGCTGCTGCGTGGTTTTGTTCCTTTCTTTTTTCTAGATACGTAATATTAGCTTGTGTGAGCAGTACACTGATGAATCTTCATTTCCAACTCTAGGAATAGTCATGTGAAGTCATGCAAGTTCTTAACTGTTAGTTGACCAAAGTTGTAGTCTGATTTTCATAAGTAGTGATTCTCTTGGAGGCTGAACAGGATTATAAATGTTATGTTATTTTGAAAGGGTATGTTTTCAAAGAAAAATTTAGTAGTGTAACTTCAGTGGGATTTTATTTAGTTATCAGTGTGCTTTAAGAGTTACACTATCTCCCTGAGAGAAAATAGTAGCAAAGCAACATTAACATAATTTTCAAATGTGATTGCTTTGGCAATTGTTTGTATGTGTACATGCATGGATGCGTATGTGCATGTGTGTTTGTGTGTATACATGCAGGGGTGCATGCATACATGTGTGTTTGTGTGTATACATGCAGGGGTACATGCATACATGTGTGTTTGTGTGTGTACATACAGGGGTGCATGCATGCGTGCGTGTTTGTGTGTGTACATGCAGGGGTGCGTGCAGGTGTGTTTAAGGCAGGGTTTTACTGTGGAGCCTTGTCTGGCCTGGAATGCCTTATGCACACCAGGCTGGCTCCTAAGTCAGAGATATGCTTCCTCTACTGCCCAAGTTCTGGCAGTAAGGCCTACCTCTGCTACTTTGTAGGGCCCTGGAGCCAAGTCTTTTTGAGCTGGCTCTTGTTTAGAAAAAAATTTTTACAGCATTTTTATGTTCATAAATAACTTTAAATCTCTTATGAACTTTAGTTTTCCTAGCCATAGGGGAAGTTTTGATTTTTCACAGGATCTCAAAAAATACCCACTTCTCTCTCTGGAGCAGTGACGCAGCTGCGGTGGTCCAGTGTGCCTGACTGATCTGCATCTGCCCTCCATTACTTACTAGCTTTGTGATCCTGGCAGAACTTTCTAAGCTAATTTATTTTTTCAGTAAAATATAATTACAGTTCTCATATCAAGTGTTTTATGAGAAGTAAGAAGAGTTGTGAGGGCAGCACATTTAGATTATTATACTTGACACTAAATAAATGTTCATTTTATTTTAATGTTTATTATGATAATTCTCTAATTCTCTAATTAAGCACAATATTGTGTATTTTTAAAAACAATTCTACATATATCCTTATTTGAAATCTATTCTTAAAGTATAATAGCATTTAATAGACAATGTTAAAAAATAACTTGTGATATAGATTTTAGTGGTTGGATGATTTAAATAATACCGTTTTTTCAATAGTCCAGAAGAAAAGATTAGACAATTGGAGAAGAAAGTAAATGAGTTGGTAGAAGAAAGCTGTATTGCCAACAGTTGTGGAGACTTAAAACTGGTAAGTTGGTAAAACTAGGAGAACTCAGATTATAAGATATGTACAGATGTCTGGATCTACTTTTAAATATGCATATATGTATATTTAAATATGCATATATATATATGGTTTGGGGGGTTTTTTTTGTTTTTTTGGTTTTTTTTTGCTGTTAACTGGCCTTAGGGTTTGAGTAAGGCAATTATTTTGAGAATTTTGCTTTATCAACTCTTACATCAAAATTGGATGATTGTACAATTTTTGACATTACCTTTTTAAAAAAAATTTCTATTAGATATTTTTTATTTACATTTCAGATTTTATCCCCTTTCCTCATTTCCCCTCCAAACCCCCCCTCCATCCCATCCTCCCTCCCCCTGCTCACCAACCCATCCACTCCTGCTTCCCTGTCCTGGCATTCCCCTATACTGAGCCATCCAGCCTTCACAAGACCAAGGGCCTCTCCTCTCATTGATGTCCCACAAGGCCATCCTCTGCTACATATGCAGCTGGAGCCATGGGTCCTTCCATGTGTACTCTTTGGTTGGTGGTTTAGTCCCTAGGAGCTATGGAGGTACTGGTTGGTTCATATTGTTGTTCCTTGTATGGGGCTGCAAACCCCTTCAGCTCCTTGGGTCCTTTCTCTAGCTCCTCCATTGGGAACCTTGTGCTCAGTCCAATGAATAGCTGTGAGCATCCACTTCTGTATTTGTCAGACACTGGCAGAGCCTCTCAGGAGACAGCTATATCAGGCTCCTGTCAGTAAGCACTTGCTGGCATCCACAATAGTATCTGGGTTTGGTAACTGTATATGGGAAGGATTCCCAGGTGGGACAGTCACTGGATGACCTTTCCTTCAGTTTTTGCTCCACACTTTATCTCTTTATCTCCTCCCATGGGTATTTTGATCCCCCTTCAAAGAAGACCAAAGTATCACACTGTGGTCTTCCTTCTTCTTGAGCTTCACATGGTCTGTGAATTGTATCTTGGGTATTCTGAACTTCTGGGCTAATATCCAATTATCAGTGAGTGTATACCATGTGTGTTCTTTTGTGATTGGGTTACCTCACTCAGGTTGATATTTTCTAGTTCCACCCATTTGCCTAAGAACTTCATGAATTCATCATTTTAATAGCTGAGTAGTACTCCATTGTGTAAATGTACCATATTTTCCGTATCCATTCCTCTGTTGAATGACATCTGGATTCTTTCCAGCTTCTGGCTATTATAAATAAGGCTGCTATGAACATAGTGGAGCATGTGTCCTTATTACATATTGGAGCATCTTCTGGGTGTATACCCAGGAGTGGTATAGCTGGGTCCTCAGGTAGTACTATGTTCAATTTTCTGAGGAACCGCCAAACTGATTTCCAGAGTGGTTGTACCAGTTTGCAATCCCACCAGCAATGGAGGAGTGTTCCTCTTCTCTACATCCTTACCAGCATCTGCTGTCACCTGAGTTTTTGATCTTAGCCATTTTGACTGGTGTGAGGTGGAATCTCAGGGTTTTGATTTGCATTTCCCTAATGACTAAGGATGTTGAACATTTTTTTAGGTGCTTCTCAGCCATTCAGTATTCCTTAGTTGAGAATTCTTTGTTTAGCTCTGTACCCCATTTTTAATAGGGTTATTTGGTTCTCTGGAGTCTAACTTCTTGAGTTCTTTGTATATATTGGATATTAGCCCTTTATCGGATGTAGGGTTGGTAAAGATCTTTTCCCAATCTGTTGGTTGCAAATTTGTCCTATTGACAGTGTCTTTTGCCTTACAGAAGTTTTGCAATTTTATGAGGTCCCATTTGTCAATTCTTGGTCATAAAGCATAACCCATTGGTGTTCTGTTCAGAAAATATTCCCCTGTGCCCATGTGCTCGAGGCTCTTTCCCACTTTCTTTTCTATTAGTTTCAGTGTATCTGGTTTTATGGGAGGTCCTTGATCCATTTGGACTTAAGCTTTGTACAAAGAGATAGAAATGGATCGATTTGCATCCTCCTACGATGTTAACTGCCAGTTGAACCAGCACCATTTGTTGAAAATGCTCTTTTTTCCACTGGATGGTTCTAGCTCCTTTGTCAAAGATCAAGTGACCATAGGTATATGGGTCATTTCTGGGTCTTCAGTTCTGTTCCATTGATCTTCCTGCATGTCACTGTACCAATTCCATGCACTTTTTATCACGATTGCTCTGTAGTACAGCTTACGGTCAGGGATGGTGATTTCCCCCAGAAGTTATTTTATTGTTGAGCATAGTTTTCGCTATCCTGACTTTTTTGTTATTCCAGATGAATTTGGAAATTGCTCTTTCTAGCTCTATGAAGAATTGAGATGGAATTTTGATGGGGATGGCATTGAATCCATAGATAGCTTTTGGCAAGATGGCCATTTTTACTATATTAATCCTACCAATCCATGAGCATGGGAGATTTTTCCATCTTCTGAGATCTTCTTCAATTTCTTTCTTCAGAGACTTGAAGTTCTTGTCATAGTCAGGGTCACACCAAGGTATTTTATATTATTTGTGACTATTGTGAAGGGTGTTGTTTCCCTAATTTCTTTCTCAGCCTGTTTATCCTTTGTGTAGAGGAAAACTACTGATTTGTTTGAGTTAATTTTATATCCACTCACTTTGCTGAAGTTGTTTATCAGGTTTAGGAGTTCTCTGGTGGAATTTTTGGGGTCACTTAAGTATACTATCATATCATCTACAAACAGTGATATTTTGACTTCTTCCTTTTACAGTCATCAGGATGCAAAGGAATAGTATAAAAACAATCTTTTAAATCTATAATAATTTTATATGCATTTTTTGGGATGGCAGCTGGGGTAGGTAGATCTGGTTGTAATGCCCCCATAAGTTCCATAGTTTCATTAACCTTTTATAAATCTTGCAATACTCTCCACTTGCCTGATTCTTTTTTTTTTTTTTTTTTTTTTTTGGTTTTTTGTTTGTTTGGTTTTGAGACAGGGTTTCTCTGTGTAGCCCTGGCTATCCTAGAACTCATTCTGTAGACTAGGCTGGCCTCAAACTCAGAAATCCCCTTGCCTCTGCCTTCCAAGTGCTGGGATTAAAGGCATGTGCCACCACTGCCCAGCTGATTTTTTTTCTTAATTACAAATATAGATGAGTTCTAGAAGAAACTGGAAGGTTTAATGTGGCCAGCTTGCAACTGCTTCTATACTAGCTGTTGAACGGCCAGGATTTTTTCAGAAGAGACCACTGATCAACCCATACAGGAACATCACTTTTCCAAGTGATTTTTATCTGTATGGAGGGCAGGTTGTTAATGGTCTCCATTAAAAATACCCTACACCTGTTCTTCCTTTTCTAGAGCTAACTATAATGGGCTCTAATTCTCCCTGATTTTACTTTCCTAACCCTTGGTTAGGTAAATAACCACCATCAAACATTTGTTGTGTTACTCTACTATTTGGTCTATATAAAAGGACTCTCATGTCCTTCATCATATCTCTCCCCCACAAATTAACAGGCAAATTTGAAACAATGTAAAGTTGAAAATATCCTTGGTGACCTTCATTATCCTTCCAATGTAAGAGATCACCACTTTGCTCAGGACTCTGACTTTGACCTATCCCTTGCAACTGAGTAATGGTAGTTGTTTTAGGCCAAGATCCGGGCCAATGAACAGAGATTATTACAGATACATCTGCTCCTGTATCTAGCAGCCCTCTAAATTTTTTTCCATTTATTCTTAAGACTAGTTCGGGTCTTTCAGCTTTTATTGCTTGGACCCAAAAGTATCTGAAGAACTGAATCCTTTTGGCCCTCGAACATTAGTTTTAGCCTTATTTTCTGTCATACCCAATGGTATAAGGAGTAATTGAGCAGTTTTCTGTCTGGGTTGAATGACAGAAATATGGGTAGATGAAAAAGTCATAATTTTAATTTCCCCGGTATAATCTGCATCTATAACTCCTGGAGCAATCGTCAATCCTGTCATAGTGGCACTGCTTCTATCCAGTAACAATCCTACAGTTCCTGGTAATAGCGGACCACTTATTCCAGTAGGAAGAGCCTGCACCCCCATTTCTGGAGTTAATACTGTGTAGGCAGAGGAACTGGAGGTCCAGTCCTAGGCTGCCTGGGGTGGCTCAGAAGAGATCCTGAAAGGATTGCTTTGCCAAGGAATGAACTGCATGGCCCCATAACATTGACTTGGAGCCTGGGGCTGGTCCCTCTCCCATTTCCCTGAGGGAGAGGATTTCCTAGGTCATCTCTCTTAGACCTGCATTCATTACCCAGTATGTCCCTCTGTTGCATCTAGGTAAGACTCCTGGGTTTTCCTCACTGTTTTCCTTAGTGTTATTTGGGCAATTTCTCACTAGATTCCCTGTCTGTCTGCACCCAAAACAACTCCCAGGAGGCCCATTAACCCTCCTCTTTCCTTTTCCAGTCTGTTGAGATAAAATCTGTTGATAGTCCTTCCTTGTAGTGAGGCAGCTATAGCCACACCCTGCACATAAGAGGGACCACTGTTGGAACATAATCTAATATAGTCAGTAATTGTTCCAGTCCTTTTGTAAGGTCTTATGTGGCCTGGCAGGCTGTGTTTGCATTCTCATCAGCCAGTTGTTTTACTAAAAGCATTCCAGCATTAAAATCTCCAAATACTCCCCCAGCTGCTTTAATCAGCCTATTGACAAACTCCTGAAAAGGCTCATCCGGTCCCTGCCTTATTTTTGAAATATCTTGAGACAAATCCCCTTTATTAGTCAAAGTTTTCCAGGCCCTACAAGTAGCAGCACCAATTTAAGCATAAGGACCAGGATTAATTGTAACTGATTCTGTACGTCCCGATATTTGCCTTCTCCTGTTAACATTTCATAAGTAACTGGATTGTTAGCTCTAGCTTTTAACTCTGCTGCTTGCTGACATCTTTCAAAGAATTCCATTTTCCATAGCAGTTAATCTCCTCTCCCTAAGCATACATGAGCTAACTGTTTCCAATCTCCAGGTGGAAGAGCCTCAGTAGACAGGCCATCTAACATAGCCATGGTGAATGGAGCTGTAGGTCCATATTGAGCACAGGCAGTTTTCAATAACTTTAGTTGCTTAAAAGGAATGGGAGTGTGGTATCTAACTGTTCCCTTCTTGATCCTGTGTTTCAAACACAGGGCATTGCAAAGCATGTCCTTGTATACCTTCCCCTCGTTCTGCAGCCTGTGTCAGTCCTGCCTGAAGGGGTGATAACAGAGTAACACTAGCATTTACAGTAAGAGATCTCCCCTCATTCCTGTTACCTTTTAAAGTTACTGGAGGAGGCAAAATCTTTGTTTTTGACACTACCATTGGTACTTCCTGCTCGGAATCCGAACTTTCGCTATTCTTTGGTTCTTCAAAAACTTGCTCAAGTCTTTCAGTAAGCCAAGCTAATTCTTTTTGTTTCATCTTTTTCTATCTCTGGGTTATCTTTGCCTGTTTTTTCTCGAAAAATATCTTAAGAGAATCCCGAGAATTAGGCCAATCCTCTAATATTACAGTACTTAGTAGCCTCTTTCTCCAATTCAGTTTTGTCTCCAGGATCAAGAGGCTCTTTCCTGCCTTGTCCAAAACTTCGGAAATAGGAGGTGCGGATGGAACAATTTCATCTTTCTTCTTGCTTTCACTATCTGTATCTTCCAATATCTTAACTAATTTTACAATTTCATGTCTAGGATCTAAAGGATCTCTAACTAGGTCCAAAGGCTAAAAGTGTTTATGGGAATTTTTTCAGGACCATGTTTTGTATAGTACCCTCTTATCCCTTCTGCTGCTTTCCCCCATATCTGTAAGCTTATCTTACCCTCCTCAGGGAGCCAAGGACAGACTGCTATAAAAATCAGAAACTGGGTGATCTGCTTCTGACTCATTTACAATCCTCTGGCCTTTAGTATATTTTTAAGCAGATAGACAAAAGGCATTCTACCATTCCCTTGCCCCATTCTTATGGGGTTTACTCACCGCTGGCCCAAACTTTCCTCTGCGAGCACTTCCTCTTCCTGCGGTGGGTATCCTTTGCTGTACCCTGCTTACTGGAGCCCAACGTTGGGGCACCACCTGACAAAGCCAGCTCAGTCAGTCAACGGGTTCTCAGCACAGGAGTGAGGATTGAAGAGAGACAATTAGACAATGCTGCAGCGTGACCCCAGTCAATTCTGAGACTGAAGGCCTTGATATTACCTTTTTAAGGTTTATTTCTGTGTATGAATGTTTTGCCTGTGTGTGTATCACTTGTATGCAGTATCTGTAAGACTAGAAAAGCATGTTGGATCCCTTAGAACAGGAGTTATAGACTGTTTGAGCTACCATGTGGTTGCTGGGAACCAAACCCTAATCTTCCACAATAGCAGCAAGTGCTAAGTCTTCTCTCTTAGTGTGGTTTGTTACATTACTTTGGACCTCAGACCATGAGAGTGCAATGTTCCGTGAGTTAAAAGATAAGTCTCTTACCATTTTTCTTTGTGGAAATCAACGCTGTGAGTATGCTGGGATCCAAGCTAAACATTTCTTGTAATATTAGGCCATAGTTATCTTTTAGCTTGTTAATTTTTGTATGAGGTCACAGGGGCATTCAGAGTAATCTGATGTGGGGTATGCATTAAGTTGTGCATCATATAGATGTATAAATGTTGGTGAATGCAAAGACCTGTCTTACCAAGTATAAGTCTGATTTCAGGCCTTAGAGAAGGCAAAAGATGCTGGAAGAAAAGAGAGAGTTCTGGTAAGACAACGAGAGCAAGTCACAAGTCCAGAAAATATCAACTTGGACTTGACCTACTCCGTAAGTGTTGGCATGCTTGCTGAGGGCCAAGTGCTTACCAGGGTCTCCTCATTTCCTTTTGTTTTGTTGTTTCTTTCTCAAGTGTTAAGGATCAAACCCAGGTATAGTGCATGCTAGTTATATGCTCTGTCACATACATCTCTAGCCTTCTTGTAGCATTTGGGAAAAGATTTTTGTTTTCACTAAATCATAAAATTGATACAGACTTATAGGGTACTGTTTTAGTTACTTTTCTATTGCTGTGGCAAAACACCATGACCAAGGCAACTTATAAAAGAAAGCTTTTAATCTGGGCCAGTTTTAGAGGATGAGTCTGTGACCATCATCGTGGGGAAGATAGCAGCAGGCAGGCAGGAATAGAGCTGGAGAAGGAGCTGAAAGTTAACTTGTTGAGACAGCAACTACAAAGGAGAGAGAGACAGAGAGAGAGAGAAAGAGAGAGATAGAGACAGAGAGACAGAGACAGAGAGACAGACAGACAGAGAGAGAGAGAGAGAGAGAGAGAGAGCGAGGGTGAGTGACAAAGCAATCAAATGTATAAGGGCCATTCTTGTGTAAACTACCACAGGTACCGTGTGATAGTTTGACAAATGTATGCATTGTTTAATGCATACATTTAATGTCAGATTAAGTTTATCTATGTTCTCAAACATTGATCATTTCTTTAGTATAAAAGCATTCAAATTCCTTTCTTGTAGCATTTAAAAGTATATAGTATATTATTATTATTTTTGGTTCTCTTGATGCAAAATTACACACTGAAACTTTGGTTTGTTGAGACACTTTTTTTTTTTAGAATTATTTATTTTACTTATATGAGTACACTGTCACTGTCTTCAGACACACCAGAAGAGGGCATCAGATCCCATTAGAGATGGTTGTGAGCCACCATGTGGTTGCTGGGAATTGAACTCAGGACCTCTGGAAGAGCAGTCAATGCTCTTAACCACTGAGCCATCTCTCTAGCCCAAGACTAATGCACAGCCTGGACTGACCTCAAATTTAACCCTCCTCCCTCAGCCTCCCACATGATTATAGCATTTGCCATGATGCCCAGCTATGCCATAACTTCTTCCTATAGCGAACGTCATTCCCACTGCTCAGCCCCTCCTTTCCTTTACTTCTTCTGGTCTTTTTGGTTTTGCCCAGTTTTATTTTTAAAATTTGATTGTTTCTTCTGTATTTAGAATTAGTCTAATATATTTAGTTTATAAGACATTTTTGTTTGTGGCTTGCATAAGATCTCTTTTGTCTAGCCATTCAGTTAATTGTTTTTATTTCTGTGACCAGGTAAGCAACCTCATCATGACCTGCATTCTCAGCCATCAGTTGTCTTAGTAAATAATTGCAAGCTCTTGGTCTTATGCCTCTACTTGCAAGCATTGTTACTGTTTATGCTACCTAGTGCCGTCTTAATGAGATGCAAATGTAGATTTTTTTTGAGTCAGTGACTGTGTGAAGACAATGGGAAAAACTAAAGCCTTTGATTTCTACAAAGCATGTTTAATGCTGAAGAGATGCTTGCTTGATATTTACATTGCTGTTAAAGAGTCTCTATACTAAATAAATGGAAAAGGAGACATGTGAAATGTTAAAATGCCACATATGGGCACACACTGTTAATTCCAGCACTCAGGAGGCCGAAGCAGGCAGATCTCTGGGAGCTAGAGGCTACTCTAGTCTCCATATCAAGTTCCAGGCCAGCCTGGGCAACATAGTGAGACCCTGTCTCAGAAAAAGGCCATGTTGAGCCGGACAGTGGTGGCACATGCCTTTAATCCTAGCGCTTGGGAGGCAGAGGCAGGCAGATTTCTGAGTTCAAGGCCAGCTTGGTCTACAGAGAGTTCTAGGACAGCCAAGGCTACACAGAGAAAACCTGTCTGGGAAAAAAAAAAAAAAAAAAAAAAAAAGCTCATGTTATACGAAGTCTCTGCTTCACTTTACTGTTTAGGCTACTTTTAATGATACTTCATTCCTATTTATAAGGAGAACTAAATAGTGTTTTTCTTGATTATTCTTTTTTTACCAGTAACACTAGCAATGCACATTCATTCTTTGTGGGCCTTTTTTTTGTGTGTGTTTTGTTTTTTTGTCTTTGAGACAGGGTTTCTCTGTATAGCCCTGTCTGTCCTGGAGCCCTTGGAGTCACAGAGATCCTGTTTCTGCTTCCTGAGTGCTAGGATTAAAGGCATGCACCACCACCTAGCCAGGCGGTGGCGCACGCCTTTAATCCCAGCACTTGGGAGGCAGAGGCAAGCAGATTTCTGAGTTTGAGGCCAGCCTGTTCTACAGAGGGAATTCCAGGACAGCCACGGCTACACAGAGAAACCCTGTTTCTAAAAAACAAAACAAAACAAACAAACAAAAAAAGGCATGCACCACCAGTGCCCAGCAAGTTAAGAGGTTAAAAAACCTCTAGAATGACAGCAACTGAATGGGGCCGAGAGTGATTATTATGTGGCTTTTTATAATATTTCTTTCCTAGGTTCTTTTCAACTTGGCCAGTCAGTATTCTGCTAATGAAATGTATGCAGAAGCACTAAACACATACCAAGTTATAGTGAAAAATAAGATGTTTAGCAATGCAGGTAAGGTGTCTATAAATAAATATGTAGCTCTTTTATAGTGTTAATTACATTTTCTCACTTTATACTTTTTTTAATAACAAAGTGATCTATTTAAGTAAATTTATATTTATGATTTGGTGTCCTTCTTGAAGATGCTATGTGTGAAAATCCATATGAATACAGGAAGAAGTGCAGTTGGCATGAGATAACTGCCTAATGCTAAACAAAAAATATATTACAAGCTGGGCAAGGTGACTCATGCCTTTAATCCCAGCACTGGAGGCAGAGGCAAGTGGATCTCTGAGTTCACCTGGGCTATATAGTGAGCTCCAGAACAGCCAGGACTACATAGTGAGACCCTGTCTCAAAAAAAAAAAAAAAATTTTTTTTTTTTTAATTCCATCATCATAGGAAGAAAGAGGCATGACAACTATAATGTTTCTTTCCTTACATGATTGTTCTCAAGAGATGAGTGTATATTTATATTGTATAATTTTTGTTGTAATATTAAGATTTCTTAGTTTTCTTTAATAACATAAAAATTATGTAGCATTATTGAGTAATTTACAAATGTCTCATATCCCTTTTTAAAATGTGTATGGTGTATGTGTGTGTACATACAAATGCATGCATGGGATGCTGTACTTGTGAAGACAGAGGACAGCTCGTAGTCTCTTCTTTTCTCCCTCTACATTCCAAGTTGGAATCAGTCCCTCGGGCTTGCACAGCAAGTGCTTTTAGCAGTGTCTCTCCTGTTTCATGGTTTCCTTAGCACAGCGCACTGGAGCCTATAATAGAAACGGTTGTCTAGCCATCTTAAGTCTCATGCATGAGCATATGACAGTGCTGTAGTGTTTTGATGTTAGAGTTTTATGTATAAAACTGGGCCCATGAGATGGCTCAGTAGGTAGACACTCTTGTACTATGACTTATGACCTAAGTTTAGCCCCCAGGTCCTAGAAAGTGGCAAGAGAGAACCAACTCCCATGAATTTTCCTCTGACCTCCACATATGTGCCATACCTGCACACATACACACACACGATTAAATTTTAAAACATTTAAAGCTTCCTAACTTGAAAAAAAGCTTTAGAGAATATATAGGCTAAGATTGTCTATAATATCATTGGAAAAGTACAAACATGAAAATGTTTTATACTCATTTTTTTAATTAGGAAGACTGAAAGTAAATATGGGAAATATTTATTTAAAGCAGAGGAATTATTCCAAAGCCATTAAGTTCTACCGAATGGCCTTAGACCAGATCCCAAGTGTCCATAAAGAAATGAGGTAAGTGTGAAATATAGTGTCTAAATTTTAAATGTCTCTTCATAAACAAGATGACTTGTGATTTGCTGTCATTGGGATGAGCATTTGGAAGTGTTTGTAGATGGGAGGTGTTAGGTTCATGTTTCAGATGTGGTATTTTGCTCTGTTCACTTGTGACTATTTGCACACATCTCCGTAATGGCAAATTCAAGGTTAAAGGAGTAGTGTATGATCAAGTAAAATAAAACTAAGCTAACAGTGCAGCTGTTAGTAACGTTATACAGCTTAACACCAACACAGCTGTAACAACAGGGCTGACAGCGCGGCACACTTCAGTGCACCGCGGCACACTTCAGTGCACCGCTAGAAACCAAGACCCACAGGTGATCATTGTGGAATATAAAAAGTGGAGAAGTTGGGATGTTTTCTACTCCTGCAATGTTCAAGAGCAAAAACTGTATTTATTGGTTTAATGTTCCCTAGGACATTTCATTTGTGATAGTCCCTTTAAATGCTACTTTTCAGCAAGTGTCACCTAACTTATATGATACTCTAGAAGTACTCTTAACTCAGGTAAGACCAAGAATTTGAGCATGTCAGGAAAATGTAATTTGGGGGCATACATTAAATGCTTACAAATAACCGAGGCAGTGGGTGCAGTAGTAATTTAGCCAAGGCAGTAACTACTGAGGACTACTCAAGAGAGTCCTTTAAGGAAGGGGACTGAGGTGGGTTACATGCATGGAATGAGTGATCCTGATCCAGTTGCTAATCACAAACAAACAATGAGATCATGTTCAGATATACTTGGAAAAGAGGCGGGATCATACCCGATAGAATGACCCAAAGGATGGGGTATTGATGGAGATGCTGATACATTACAAAGTTTATGCATTGAATATGTGAAATGCACAGTTACTTTGGAAGACAAACTAATCTTAAAAGGTAAACATTTACTATATGGCCAACAATTAAATGAAAATTTGTACTATTTCAAAGATTTATATGTGAATATTCATAGTAGCATTAATAATAGTATCAAGATGTGGAAGTAATCTAAAATACCACCAGGTAGGCAGTAAATAAGAAAATATGGTAAGGCCAGGTATGGTGGCACATATCTTTCATTCCAGTACTCTGGAAGCAGAGACAGGCAGATCTTTATGAGTTCAAGGCCAGCCTGGTCTACCTAGAGTCCCAAGCCACCAAGCCAGCAGGGCCATATAGTTGAGACCCTGTCTCAAAAAATAAAATAAAATATAGTATACCTATGCTATAGAATACTATTTAGTAATTTTAAAAGGTGGTCAATCAACAACACTACAGTATAGAGAAACCTCAGGATTGTGTCAGGGAATGATACCTGACACTTCATAGGATTCTACTTATAGGCAATAAGTAGGAAAGGCAGAGAGACAGAAAGTCGACTAGTGACTGCCTAGTGCTCACTGTGAGGACAGGGAACAAAGGTTTTCTTTTCAGGGTAATATGTGGTTATTTATGTGTCCCACATATGTAAATACAGCAGTAATCACTAAATTTTGTGATTTCCTGTTACACCATTAAAAAGCTTTTATACCTTGGGAGGCAGAGGCAGGCAGGTTTCTGAGTTCGAGACCAGCCTGGTCTACAGAGTGAGTTCCAGGACAGCCAGAGCTATACAGAGAAACCCTGTCTCAAAAAACAAACAAACAAACAAACAAAAAAAGCTTTTATACATTAAAGAGTAAGATGAGAAAGAGGCAGGGAGGTGCAGCAGCTGAGCATCAGAGCAGCATTCACACTGTTTGGGTTAATCTGTGTCCCTCTTGGTTTAGGAGGAAATCATCAGTGTTTTCTTTGTTTAGGATTAAAATAATGCAGAACATTGGAATCACGTTTATAAAAACCGGTCAGTACTCAGATGCCATCAATTCATTTGAGCACATCATGAGTATGGCCCCCAGCCTGAAGGCAGGCTTCAACCTCATTCTCAGTTGTTTTGCCATTGGAGATCGAGAGAAAATGAAGAAGGCATTCCAAAAATTAATTGCTGTTCCGTTAGAAATTGATGAAGATGATAAATATATCTCCCCAAGTGTGAGTATGAAAATGAGAGTTAACAGCACCTCCTGCTTGTCTGTCTTTCTGTTTATGTAAATGAGCTAATTGGAATTTCTCAAGGGGCTGTTGATATATTTCATTTGCTATGTAAATTGAGTTGAGAATGGAACTCTTGAAATAGGGCTAGAAATATGGTTAAAACAGGCCATGCAATTTTAGTCAAAACTTTAAAAAAGGAATCATTAAAAATAAGATTTGACTATACCTAGACCATGTGACCATGGAACTTTTTTTCCTGGTTAGTTTCTGTCAGCTTGACACAAACTAGAGGCACCTGGGAAGAGTGACCCTCAACTAAGGGACCGATTCAATCAGGTCAGCCTGTAGGTGGATCTGTGGGGCATTTTCTTGATTCAGGTTTGATGTGGGAGGGCCCAGGTCGCTGTGGGCAGGGCCACTTCTGGGCAGGTGGCCCTGTATGAGAACGGAGACTGAGCCAGGCATGAAGAGCACTTTCATGGCCTCTGCTTCTGTTCCTTGGTGCCTGAGGGTCATGCCCTGGATTCCATCTGTGATGGACTGAAACCTTCAAGCTAAATAGAACTTTCCATACCTAAGTAGGTTTGGTCAGTGTTTTTATCAGAACAGTAAGAACAAACTAAAACAGTAGTACTGAGGGTTGACGCTAAGACCTTGCACATGCTTTACCACTGAGCC
The DNA here is from genome assembly GCA_019843815.1 of Montemys delectorum. Classification (NCBI taxonomy): domain Eukaryota; kingdom Metazoa; phylum Chordata; class Mammalia; order Rodentia; family Muridae; genus Montemys; species Montemys delectorum. Next base: position 22,006 of record JADRCD010215006.1, read on the forward strand.
ATATACCCCACCCATCTACTATGGAGCCACAAATTCTTGTTTTGTTTTGTTTGACAGAGGGTCTTATTAGCCCAGGCTAGCCAGGCTTGCTATGTAGCTAAGGGTGATTTTGAATTTTCTGATACTGCCTTCACTTTCTGAATGCTTTGACTACAAACATGCCTCTGTGCCCAATCATATACAGTCTTGGGTATTAAACTCAGGGTTCCGTGGATCACAGACAAACATTCTACCAACTACCCTCAGCCTCTGGAAAGTCTTATTTTTAAAGAGTTTAAAGAGAGAATATTATATAATATTAAGAGGTATAGGTCCGTATTTTACACATGAGAAACTGGTAGAAAATACACTGAAATAGAAACAATAGTTTCTGGCAATTGGATGCTGTTGCTTCTTCCTCTTTTTTCTCCTCTTCCTCTTCTTTTTTTCTTAATACTTTGAAGAAATTTCCCAAATATTTATGCATAAATTGTTAGCATTCTATTACATTAAGTCAAACTACATGAAATTTCCTGTATTTATAGGTCAAAACAGTATTTTTTCAACTTAATACAGTTGAACTCCATTGTTTATTCTTTGAGGGTCTCTTAAATTTGGGTGGCCTGGAACTCATCATGTAGCCCCAAGCTAGCTTCAAAATTCTGAATCCTCCTGTCTCATCTCAACCTCACAGTGCTGGGATTATAGGCTCACCATGCCCAACAGTAAATTCACTCTCTCTTTCTCTCTCTCTCTCTCTCTCCCTCTCTCTCTCCCCTGATACAATAAAGGGGTACTATTGTTCCTAGAAAAGAGAGAGTGAGGCTGTGAAGCCTGATGCCTGGTCTGCTACTCAGAACTTACTCTCCTTGCTGCTCAGTTCCCTTATAACGAGACAATTATGACATGCCATATAGGATTGTTAGGGTTGACTCACCAATAAATGTAAAGTATTGAAAGAATATGTGAAGCATAATGCTGGATAAATATGGACTATTATGTATTATTTTCATACTGAGAAAAATGGTGTGTGTTATTTAAGAACCATGGGTATTTGTCTAGGTGGTGCTGACAACCCCAAGCCTCCCGTGCTCAAGTTGGTAGTATGTCAGTGGGCTGCATCATCTCCAGCCTCATCCTTACTCTCAGGGAGTTCTGTGGCTTACACTAAGCAATGAATAACCATGAACAGACTTGGATTTGAATTTAGAATTTATTGTATCACATATTTATACACACAACCATAGTGTTTGTGAAAGACCCCCCATAGGGAGACCCTCACTCAAGTCCCAGGAGAACGTGCACCCAAGGAAACACGAGAGACCATCTTGATGTAAACACACGAGGTAGTTTTAATATCGGAGCTCCGGGTGGACCCATATCTCACGCAGGAGACAGAGGGATCAACCCTGAGGCTCAGGGGTTAGGGGTTTTTATAGGAAGGAGGTCTAGGGGAACAAAGGAATTAGCATAGCAATACATAATTGGCTACTTTTAAAAAATAAATGTGGTATGAGGCGGGAAGAGTGGTCCAGGGCGGGTAATTCCCAGAAGCAGTGGGTGGTATAGTCCTGAGTCAACAGTTTTTCTGCTGGCCTCGAACCATATCTAAGGAACCAGATGGCCCATTATTCAGAGCCTGCCCAAGGACACGTCTTGCAGGCCCAGACTTGTTCCTCCTCCATATCTATGATTTTTATGTCTTCCTGACCTGCCAGCTCTTATGATAGC
>JADRCD010215007.1:0-21935 GCA_019843815.1 Montemys delectorum
CTAGATTTAACTGCAAGATTCCAAGAAAGAATGATGATAAAAGGGAACTAGACTTTGATAAAATTAAAAGCTTTTATGTGCCTTTTGATGACTCAGTACTAGGCAAGCCTTTCTGTAAATTTCCGTGTGTGTGTGTGTGTGTGTGTGTGTGTGTGTGTGTGTGTGTGTGTGTGGCTGTGCGCGTGCATGTTGATGTGTTTTTATGTGTGATATGTAGTAAATATCGTAAAATTAGAGATATCATTTGTTATATTTCTTAGTGACTGTAAAACCACAAAATATTTCACTAATATTGTATCTGGCACTTTTTATTAACTACTTGTTTTTACGTATTTGTCTAGAGCTAGTTACTTTACCTTCATTTATTGTTCATGTGGCATGTACCAGGCAGTTTCTAAGTCTTAACAGCATAGCAATGAAAACACGCATACTACTGTCTGACCTGTAGGGACGCATGTCATTCTAGAGACTATCCTTAAGCTGGAGAAAGCTGTAGGAAATATAGAGTGAGGGGAACAGGTAATGCTGGACTTGGTAGTGTGAGCTGTACTTTTGAGATGAGTAGCAGGGAGGGCAGTCAAAGAGAAAGAAGTTCACTGGTAAGTGCCTGGCAGGGGATAGGAGTAGCTAAGCCGGGCATCTGTCTAGGTGGTGTGAGCTGGGCATGCCTCCTCCATGGAATGTCTCCTAATTCTTCCTGTTTGTTCCAGTAAGTCCATCATGAGGTTCTGCTCAGAGTGGTCTGTTTTATCAGAATCTGTATGTGTCTCCTGTCTTTGGACAGTTGTCCATAGTCTTAGGCTGAAAATAGATACTGAAGGCAGTACATTTGTGTTCTTACAAAGTGGTTATCGTTACTATTTTTACCAAAACGCCCTCCCCTAAACCTTTCTTTTCCATTCTATTGATAAAATTGTCCCTTGTTATCTGTATTTACTTTCTAAGCTCTGTCTAAGTAGAACCACCTTGCTCAGATCTTGTATTTCTGCAGGGCATGACTATTTCTTCTTAAGTAGTTTATACAGGTCTTATCATGCTGTCTTCTGCATGGGGACCCAATGACTGATGTTGGCTGATAATGGAAAGGTGTTCTTTTTCTTTCTTTCCTTTTATTTTTGTTCTCGATCTACATCTGCATCTGTTCCCCTTGAGGGATTTCTTATCTGTTCTCTCCTGACATTGACTGAACTCATTTTATTAGTGAAATTTTATCTTCCATCACTGCTTATTTTACATAATACATTCATGTCTTTCACTAAAAAAGAACACAAGGTTCCTTATAAACATAAGGTACTAGCTTATAGAGAAGGGTGCGCTGCAGTGGTCAGAACCCTTGTCTGTTGGAGGGAACAAGCTAGCATCTTACTTTCCAGGATTCTGTTATTGTCAGGACTTGGCCAGAGTGAACTGCTGTAGATGCAGTCTAGGGAAACAAACTATAGGATGGGTGTAAATCCTTGAGTGTTGCAATGCACATTCCAAGATGCCTGAATGGAACTCTGCCTGTAATTGTGGCACTCGGTTCTCTCTTTCTGACATGTAAGTCTCATGAACTGAACTTAGGTCTCCAGGCTTATCTACTGAGCATCTCCCTGTACCCCAAAACATTCGTGAGTGACTAAAACAGTATACCAAGTTTAAGTGAATTCTTAAACTTCTTGATACAAAGATCTTTCTCAGTTGCCATCATAAAGGCTCCATCCAGCAACTGTTATAAACAGATGCAGAGACCCACAGTCAGACATTAGGTGGAGCTTGAGGAATCTTGTGGAATAGGATCAGGAAGGATCCTAGGAGCCAGAGGGTTCAAGGATACCACAAGAAAACTCACAGAATCAGCCACCCTGGGCCCATGGGGACTGAGAGATTCTGAACCAGCAACCACAGAGCCAGCATGAGACTGACCTAGATCCTCTGCACATAGCTCCTTTATAGCTGTGTAGCTTGGTCTTCTTGTGGGACTCCTCACAGTGGGAAGAAGCGCTGTCTCTGAATCTTTTGCCTGCTTTTGAAACCCCTTTCCTCCTGCTGGGTTGCCTCCTCCAGCCTTAATATAGTCTTACTTCACCTTGATGTTCTGTGTTTAGTTGATATCCATGGGAGGCCTGCCCTTTTCTGAAGAGAAATGAAGGACTGGATGCGGTGGGGGTGGGGGTTGGGGAGATGGGGAGGAGAGGAGGGAAGGGAAATTGTGGTCAGGATGTAAAAAGAAAAAATGAATAAATAAAATAAAGATGAAAAAAGTGCTGGCTTTCTTCATTATATTGACATTCATATGAGAATCCTATGCAGAGTGTGATCCTTTCAAAAGTAGTCTGAAAAAATAGACACAGACAAATAGGCAGCTGTGCATGCACACACAGAAAGAACGGGGAAGAAGGGTGGAGATGCAGAGAGGTACAGGCAGACAGACAGCAGACAGCAAGCGTTTCGTGTACCCTTGGTAGGCCTTGAACTTTCTATGAAGCCATGGCAGGCCTTGAAAGCTCTGATTCTCCTGTCTCTACTTCCCAAGAGGTAATATTATAGGCATATGCCACCAGACTCAGTCTGCCTTCTGTCTTAGTTAGCTGTGATAAAAACACCATGATCAAAATCAGCTTGGGAAAGAAAAGTTTCACTTCATCTCACTGCTTGAAGCCATTGTTTAGGAAAGTCAAAGTAGTAACCAGAAGTAGGATATTCTATAGAGAAAGTGGAGGGATGCTACTTACTGGCTTGCGCCCTGTGGCTTACATACCCTATTTTTTTACAGACCTCAGGGCTACCAGCCCATGGTGGCACCACTCACAGTAAGCCATTCTCTCCCACATCAGTCACTATTTTAGAAAATGTTTCGTGGGCTTACCTCAAGTCCAGTCTTCTGGGGCAATTTTTCAATTGTGGTTCTGTCTTCTCAGATAAAACTAGATTGTGTCAAATTGGTAACAGCAACAACAACTTCCCCTCCCCCAAATTCCAAAACCAAAAGACCAGTAGTAGGCTTTTATCTCCTTCAGATAAGTTCGCATGTGTATCCAGGAACTGTATACACATGATCAAGGGTGGCATCAAACTTCTAATCATCCTGCTTCTATCTCCCAAGGGTTAGCATTACAGCTATGTGCCAATATGGCTAATGTGATGAATGTTCCCAGGGACTGTGTGGCATGCTAGGCAAGTATTCTAACACCCCCAGTCTCTTGACATTTTCTTTTTGACTTTGTAGTCATTTCTTCAGAAATCTAGTTTCCTACTTCAAGTTAGTTAGTGTATGTTTAATGAAAGGTGCCAGAGAGATGGCTTAGAGGTTGAAAGTATCTTGTTCTGCCAGAGGACTCAAGTTCCTAGCTTCTACACCAGGCGTCTCATAACCACCTGCACGTCTTTGCAAGTGGCTCCAATGCCCTTTTCTGGGGTTTATGGGCATGTGTCCGTGTATGTGTGCACACAGACAGTCACATGCACACAAACACACACAGACACACACACACACACACACACACACACAGTCACAACTACAAAGCCAAGTTTGTGTGAAACACTTCCTGTGACAGACAGTACATTAGAGATGTGGATGTGTGGTTTGATGGGATTATAAATGGCTCCATTCTCTGACCTTCCTCGGGAATTGCTTTGTTTGGAATATTGAAGTTCAAACTGCCCGTGTCCTGTGCGGTGGTTTCTCTTCTCCAGTCTACTCTGAAGGGCATTTGCTGGAAATATTCCTTGGATACATGCTGTCAGTGTCACACATGTGCACATTCTGGATACTATCCACATGGCCGTGGGGTACAGGATCCCCTGAAGTATGATACTGACTCCATCAGTATGCTAGCATTTGCTGGATTTTCTTCTCCAGAGTGACTTTGGCTTGCTTTTCTACTTCCTTATTTTTCTTTTGTTTATTTTCTGTATATGAATATTTGGCTTGCATTTATGTATGTGCACCACATGTGTGCCTTATGCACAAGGAGTTAAGAAGAGGGGTTTTGATCCTTTGGGACTGGAGTTATAGATGATTGTGGCCCACCATGTGGTTGTTGAGGACCAAACATAGGTCTGCTGTAAGAGCAGGAAGTGCTCATAATCACTGAGCCATTTCTTCAGTCCCTGGCTTGCTTTTCTTGAATTCCTTACCATCTTGGTTTTCCTCTTTTTTTCTCCTTTCCACTACATAAAAAAAATCTCCATACACGTGATAATTACAGAAGTATAAGCTCAAAACTTGAAGTTAAGTAATAAATTTATGTCTTTTCATGCATAGTTCTAGCTATAAACTAATTGAACTCAGCTGTCTCTGGGCCCTACTATCATGGCACACTCTTCTCTTTGGGGGTTGTTGACATTTTCCAGAGCTCTTTAAATTCCATTTTCCTTCTCCAGTGACATCATACTAAATATATGAATGGGAGGGAAGGTGGTAGAAGAGTCAGAACCATTGCATGTACGCACATGCTTGCATCTGTGGTTCACTTCAGTTGCGTTTCCACAAGCATGGTAGGCTTCCACTGAGTGTTGGTGTTTCAGTGTGACTGTGAAACTTCTCACCTGTCCTGGTTTTGGGCTGTGTAAGAGTGTGAGGGGGTTAGGTGAGTACTGAGAAGGCAGATATCATGGGCACATTCACACCCTTCTGCCCTCTAGTGTAGATGTGATGTTACTAGATGCCTGAGTTGTTGCCTTGACTTCTCTACAGTGGTGGATTGTAACCTGTACTTGTGAACTAAACAAACCTTTCCTTTTCTGTGTCATTTTGAGTCAGAGTACTTTACAAAAATGAAGTCATGATACCTCCTCTGTATCCTTAGTTTGATTTCATTAGTGGTTACTGCAGGGTGTTGGGAAACTATCTAGGTTGAGCCATGGCTCAGCTCAGCAGTACTGAGTAGCAGGTGCATTTGAAATGTCATCGTGGACCTTTATCTCAAATATATGGATGCATGAAAAGAAATGGATTTTTATTGCCTTTTCTTTGTCCCTAAGTCATAAGAGTTACTCAAGAATTTTGCCATGATAGTTAATCCCATGTTGCCAAAGTAAAGAGTTAAAATCATATGTACTTAGTAGCTCAGACTTTGATCAGTCTCTTAATGTGTTCATTTAATTCCTCTTTGGCAGCCAAAACGTCTCTCTGTAACATGGATAGTGAAAGTCCTGGGTTGCCAAGAATTGTACAAGGATTTGTGCAGTAGCTCTGTTGGGGGAGTGCTTGCTTAGTGACTACAAAGCCTGAGTTCCACCCTCAGCCCTGTGTAAACCGGCTGTGGTGGTGTAGGATGACCATAGTCTGCTACATGAGACCCTGTCTCAGAAACAAGAGCAAATATGACTCTGTGTGTTGGTTAGTTTTACCTGACTTGATACAGTGTACAATTCTCTGGAAATGGTATTTTATAATCAGGAACTATGTAGATTGTAATTGGCCTGTGGGGTATTGTTCTGATTGTGTTAATTGACATGAGAAGACCCACCCTGAATGTGCACAGCACTATTTTGTCGGCTGGACCCTGAACTGTTTAAGAGTGAAATTAGGTGAACATAAGCAGTAGAGAGGTGACAAAGATCCGTCCATTTCTCTCTGCAATTACTATGGGCATGATATAACTGGGTTCTTGAGTTCTTGTCTTGATTTCCCTTCAGAGCTGGACTGTTAGCTGGAATTATAAAATGAATAAAGGATTTCAAGAGTGGTGCTTTTGTTCGGGGGTGTTTTATGGAGGCAACAGAAATGAAGGTAGAACACAAAGGCTGCCTTCACATGTGCCTTGATGTGTAGCATCACTGAGATCCATTCCTTTACCACAGAGCAATGGTTTTCAAAGTGTGTGGTCCTAAACCCAGCCATGTCAGCATCGTATTCCCAGTGCAGACGCCCAGGGCTGGTGCTTCTGAATGAGAAACCTGGGGTAGGGAGACGGGGATGGAGACGGCGGCCAATACTCTGCAGTACATTCCTCCATCTATTCTGGTGCCTGCTCAGGTTTGACAATCACTGCACAGAGAAATATTGCTTTCCTCTTAGTCTCTTATACTCTCAGCAGTTGGTATTTCAGACTTGTACATAAATGGGGACAGTTATGTCTTCCTTCGGACTCTCCTTGGTACACTTTGTCGTCAGATGCCTGGTGCTGATGTTAGGATGGACTGTGAATATGTCCTACTGTGTCAGTGTTTACAGTCTCAGCCCAGTGCCTGTTGACTTAAGTAGCAGCCTGGGTAACAGGCAGTAAATCTGCAAAGACATTATAAGGTTACACAGCAAAGCTTTTAGAACACACTGACTTTACAGTTGGACCAAGTGATTTGTTTGGTGTTTTTGAAATTGCCCTCTTCCCTGTCTCCAGAAAAACTCTCTGTGAGAACAGTTTTTAGTTTAGACTGCCATGGCATGTCCAGAATAGAAAGAAAGACAGCTATAGAATAGAAAAAGCAAATTTTCTTTGAAGGCGGTTTCACTCAGGACCAGGTAAATGATTAGAGCAAAGTGGTATAGGATACATAGCAACTACAAGAGTAAACCAGACTATCAGTGCAAGATAGTGTGAAGATGGGGACTGGTAGCATAGCTTAGAGGTAGCAGGCATGGATTCCACTCCTGGGAGCACAGCAGGAGGTAGAGAATCTATAAGAAAAAGGCAGGAAAAAATACACAGAAAATGTTCTGTAGGTATGATAGTTAATATTCTCTACAGGATCTAGAATCACCTAGAAGGTGAGCCTCTGGATATGGCTGTGAGGAATCATGTAGGATAGGTTGATTGAAGTTGGGAAGAGTTACCTCAACAGTGGAGTCCTGAGCTGATTAAAAAGGAGAAAGTGAGCTGAGTACCAGCATTCATCTTTCTTTGCAAACTTCCTGACTTTGAATGCATTCTGAACAGCCACTTTAAACTATATGCTTCTAAATTGGGAACTAAAATCAACCCCTTCCCCTCCTTATGTTACTTTTGTCAGGCATTTATTTGTTCACAGCAAGAAGAAGTAAATAACACAGTGGGTCTGCATCTAGCAGTGTCTGCACAGCCTAGACCAGTTTACTCCAGGCTAGGAGTTGATCTCAGACTTTCAGTAGTAAGCAGCTCTCTCCTTTGGAGACGAGCCCATGAAATACAGCCACCTTTTATTTCCCAAAGGAAATGCAAATGTGAACAAATATTGGATGGTGGTGTTTGAGTAGCAGATAGTAAGACTGCTTTCCTCTAGTGACTCCCCTTGAAGTCAGAGGAAGAAAGGTGAAGATGCTAGGAAAAACCCTTGACATCTCTCTAGGTGAAGGTGTTACAGGAGGTGATAGAAGGGATGTGATAAATCACCTGTGATTGTGGAGCGCTTCCATGTGTGACACGGGGTTCCTGGAGGTTACTCAGGTAGAACTAATCTTAAGACCTAGGCTACTAATTTCATAGTTGATATATATAACTGAAGCCCAGGGCGCCAGTAATGTGCTCTGTATGACAAAGTGGGTAACTGAGGCTTGAGCCCTATCATTTATTCCAGTTCCATGTCTTCAATTATTTTAGTCTTGAGTATTCATCCTCATAACTTAGGAATTCTTTTGTGTTTTGTCTCACGCAGCCCAGGCTGGCTATATAGGCAAACTCGCTATATAGTGAAGGGTAACCTTGAACATATGTTCTTCCTACCTATCTATGCCAAGTGCAACACTACATCTAGTCTATTATGTACTAGGAATGAAATACAGGCCTTCACAAATGCTAGGCAAGCGTTCTGCCTGCTGACCTATACCCCTAGCTTTAGGTTTGGTTTTTACTATAGTAAATATATTAATTTGTTGGATCCTTTATATGAAAATTATCCCTGGAAAAAGAGGGCCTGGCTCTTCTTTGGAGAGCCATTCTTCACATTGAGAAACTATGCTCGCGTAGTATTTGCATTGTGGGGCTCATGTTGATTTTAAACCTTATACAGAGTATTGTTGCTTAGAGCCACCATGGAAATAAAATGAATCTTATAATTTCTGAGATCACATAAGAGGAACACAGTTTGATTTTGTTTGTAGTCATGTTTTTTTCCTTGTAGGAAGAGGTTAGTGAATTGGAAACTTTAATTCTACCACTACAGGTATTTACTTACTTAAATCTTTTGCAGTTATTATTCACTGATGGAGTACAAGGGTTCATGTGCCTCAGTGGGTGAGTGGAGGTTAGCAGACAACCTTCTACCATGTTGGTTTCTGGAGTGGAACTCAAGTCAGCAGGCTCAGTGGCAGGCACTGTTACTCACTGAGCCATTTCACTGGCCCACTGAACTTTTTTACTGGACTTACCAAGATGGAGATTTGGTAGGTATGTATTAGTGACTTATGGCTGTGTGCAAAAAACTATTCTCCACCTTCAACACCCACTGTGTCAACACCAGTGTTCACTTTGGTAGTTTCTGTAGATCTGTGGTTCCTGAGTGAGTTACTTGAGTAATTTTTCCGCTGCTGCTGCTGCCTCTTCTAGCATATTGAGAAGCAAGTAAGTGAGGAACATGCATTTAATGGGAGAAGAATTTGGATCCAGCTTTGAAGAGAGTAGTATTAAATAACCTTAACATATATGACCACCCAGTAGGCCTGCTGCATAACCACAAGTCAGACTGTCTGAATATCATAATCTTCATTTTAAAGATTTCCCCAGATTACTTCCATGCACATTTTAATAGAGATTCTGGTTATCAGTTGGTACCTTCTTAACTGGTCCACTTTGGAAGTAGGCAAGTACTATCATGACACTATTATTCTATTTTATTTAGGAGGCCAGATATGTTTTGTGTTCTAAGTGTTTGTTATTGTTGGTTTGGTGCTTTTGAGACACAGTCTTATTACCTAACACAGGTTGCCTTGGACTCTAGATCCTTCTGTCTAGAGTGCATAAGCAATAGTATGTTTTAAGGAAAGTTTATGCTTAGCATTGCAGTCAGGCACTAAGTAGATGGGACACCAAACCATCTGCTCAGTGAGTTGTTTCTTGTTGTCAGGAAGTGTTTTGCCATACGGGGCAAGGCAAAGGGCATCCCTGAGTCCTTCTTCTCAGGATCCCAGGAGAGCTTGGGATGTGTCTGAAAATGCCTCCGCTCATTGACTCTGCAGTTGTGTACTCTGTGAGTTGAGAGGATGAACACAAAACCAGTTTTCACACTCAGCTAGGGGTCTCCTGGAGTCCTCCTGACGGGGACTTCACACTCTTCTGTGTTAGTGAGGGACTGGTCTTCGGGCTGTGTGTAGCATTCATGTTTGTGTTGCCTCAGCACAGTTCATCTAATTCTGAAGACTTTTGGTGGGAACATGGGGTTCCTTCTTTAGAGTTGTTACTTTTTCACCTTTCTCTGAACAGAAGCCTTTATCTGCAGGGAGTGCAGTTAGTTATGCTGTGTGGGACTGAAAGAAAGACTTGGAAATACATGCTCTCACAATCCATCCAATTTCCTTCCTGCCCCAACCAAAAGAGTCAGATAAGTACACATGCTCAGAACCTTCATTTCACATTTCATTTGAAATCCCATGATTCTAGCGAAGGACACAGGCATTGATGCCATGTGAGGAAGTAACTGGCTGCCAGAAAAGAGCCTGGCTCAGTAAGAGAGATATTGCACCCAGAGTCTGTGATCACAAGCTGGAGCAACCATGTGATGGAGTTGACATGCCCCAATAGGTACAACAGATTGTTCTGCTTGTTACCAATCAATACTGCAATTAGCAAATATTTATTGAACAACTCAGATGGGTTCTGGCTCACTCTGCACTCGTTGGCTATTTGTTAGAATAATGCAAAACCTCCTAACCTCTTGGTCTGTCTTTAGGCTTGCCTCTGACCCAATAAAATCAATTCTGTACACTGAAGCCAGGATGATTTCTCCTAAAATAGACAAATTTAACCAGGTCACTGACACACTAGAAATGCCCTGACTCATGTTTGACGTCCTGGTGTAGTCTACATGCCTCCTATTATAAAAGACAGCAGTCATCATTTGTCTCATCTGCACTCTGTCTTGCCTACAGCTCCTTCTCTACAGATGCCAGCTTCCTGCCTTCTGGATGTCTCCCACACCACACTTGGGTTGTGCTCGCATCTTTTTATACATTCTGGAAGTCAAAGTACTGGAATTAGTGTTCAGGCTTTGATTTAAATCATACTTTTATGATTTTCAGACTGTATACTTTGGGGTAAATTATTGCATGTTTCTGATCTGCAAGATTCTCATAATCCACCAGCCTATAGGTTCTAGAGAAGATTAGATGTAATCGTATCTAAAGTGCTGCACAGTGAATGTCCTACAATTAAGATAGCATTCATTTCTGTTACTATATGCTCTAGTTAGCTTTAACTGTTCATGTGACCCAGCCTAGAGAGATCTGGAAAGCGTCTCATATGAGAGATTGCAAAGATCCAGACCATTGTGGGTGGTACCATTCCCTAGGCAGATGAAGCTGTATAAGAAAATTACCTGAGGGTGACCTGTGAGTGAGCCAGCCAACAGTGCGCTTCATGGGTCCTGCTATCATCATGGCTGTGAAGTGAATTTCTTTGTTAGAGGTAATACTGAATGGAATGCCAGTCCGCTCCACATTCAGATTCTGGCCTTCAGCTTCCTGCCTGACCTCTCTCAAGTGACTAACATGGAAGCAGAAATAAACTCTTCCCTTCCATATGTTGCTTTTGGTCAGAGTTTTGTTTTTTTTTTTTTTTAATCTTTATTTTTTATCATAGCAGCAGGAAGCTAGAGTGCTGTGTCTGTTTACATAGAGAAAGCTATGATAACACCACCTGCTTGACATAGGAAAGAACCCTGTTCTCTTGAGTCCTGAGAGAACCAGCTATGAGAAAGCATGTGACATATCCATTTGCATCTCATGATGCACTGACAGGGATAAAGGAGAGAGAGGTTTAGGAGACAGCATAGCGGCAGGTCAGAAGAGTGTGTGCTGACGAAGGACTATGCATTTCCTTGGACATTTCCTTCCATTTCAGCAGGGCAGCATTCTTCTTTATGGGGCAGGGAAAATAGTGAACAAGTGTAAGAAGAAATAGCCAGTCTGTCCTTGCTGAGTCATCTCTTCCTTAGCCTGTATTTAGTCCACAGTGACACAGGTTTCTTTTCTGAATTAGGTTGGTTTATGATTGAACTTTTTTTTTTTTTAAAGGACTAGAAAAACACATCCTGAAATAAAGTGGCCATCTCAGAGTTTTCATCCCTACAATTGATAGGATAGTCTCTTTTTGTATGTGGTGCATGCTTGTGTGGGTAGATGTCCTTACGTCTGTGCAGAGGACAGAATTGATAATGGGCATCCTCTGTTGCTCTTCAGTGTATTTTTGAGGCAGGGTTTCTCACTGAACCTTGGACTTGGCACCTGTGTGATTATTTCTATACCAGCTATATGTTTCTGTATTTATATAATCTTTCATGCTCTGGATGATTTCCCACTTAATCAGCCTTAGCACTCCCGTGCTCTGTGCTTTGACCTTGTTGTACCTGCTATTGATGTCTTTCCTGGGCTGGAGGGTTCTTTTCATGGGGCTACCCCTCCCCACCCAGTGGCCCGAGTCTTCCTCTCCCTGTTCCCTAATGCAGTGCATGTTGTTTTGCTTCTCCTTCTATTATAGCTGTTATCACAGCCTGCCTTGTAGCATAGTCATTTCTGCGTGTTTTCCCTCGGGATTCAGAGCCCCTAGTGAGCAGAGACTTTTATTTTGTGCTGTTTTCCTACTCCCCCCATATCGCCCAGTGCAGTGAGGGTTTAGTAAATGCCATTTGAATCAATGCATGAATGAAATTGCCTTTCCATGTCCTGTTTGCTGTGTTGTAATGCAAACCAGGTGAATATAGCATTTTGGCTTACTGGATTTAGCTTAGACCAGGCAGGGAGTTTTCGAAGAAGCAATACTAGCTTTGAAAACAGAAATTGCCTTTAATCTTGTGGAAAACACATGCCAGCCCTCTCTATAATAGTCTCAATTACAGGAGAGCATCCTGTTACTGTAAGAACACAAATAAATAAACCCATGACAATACTGTGTTTGGGAGATAAAAACCACATAAAAGCCATCTTTCTGCAACTCTCCAGCACGATAATTAGGGTGTTTCTGGGAGGAGGAAAAAAAAAAGTAGACACTAGTTGAGAACAAGTGGTGTTATGTTTAAGGACACTTCTGGCTGTTGAAAAGGTGGGAGGAGGGAAGTACATTTTCCAGCCAGGACAAGTACGTGCATTCCTGCCGCCTCCTGCCAGACCTACCACTGCATTATTGCATTATGTGATCAATCTGGGCAGTAGGGTTGTTTAAGAATCTGGAGCAACTCAGAGGGTGGAAAATACCACCCAGAAAATAATGCTGTGGAACTTCTCTCTGGGACATCTCAATCAGGTTCTAGTCATATATTGGGGGCGGGGCGCATGTGTCTAGAGGTAAATGTATGTGTGAGGGCCATAGGACATCAGGTTTCATTCCTGTTCCTCGGGCACTGTCTACATTGTTTTTTTGAGACAGGGTCTCTCTTGGGCCTAGACCATGCCTAGGAGGCTACCCTGGCTGGCCGGTCAGTTGCAGGCGGTCATCTTTCTCTGCCTCCCTGACAGCAGGATTGCAAGCATCACCTGGCAGTTTTCTCGAGGTTCCTCATGTTTGCAAGGCAGATAGTTTTGCCCACTGAGCTATCTCCCCAGCCCATTCTTATTAACGGTTGGACCTCCATTGGGTTGGACATATTTTTGGTGAGGCCCACTGCTGTACGTTTTAGCTGGGCTCTGGTTTCAGGATCTGTTGAGGCTCTAGCAAAAAAAATCTTGTAAGATAATGCCCAATTTGGCAGTATTAGTTAATAGCCATTGAGGACTCAAATCAGACTTGGCAGGCTAGGCATTATCTTTTTTTTTTTTTTTTTTTCCTTTTCACCTGGCTGGCCTTTCTGGCCTCTCAGCTGATCTCTCTCTTCTTGCTCTGTCTCCCTGCAGAGTGATCTTTACTAGAAGTCCTTTTAAACTGTACTTTAGATTCCATCATTCCTCAGTTCAAAATCCTCCAGAGTGCCTCCCATTCCACTAAGAATGTAGTTCAAAGACCTTATGTGCTGTGGCCTACAAGGCGCTGCATAGTCTGGTGCCGGCTATCTTTCACCTCATCTCGAGCTATCCTTCCAGATTAGTCCTCTTTGACTCTGGTACTTTATGGCTGTTCTTGAAGCCCGCTGAGCGTGCCGTTGTCTCACAGCCTTTGCGTTGTGCTCTCTGAGCCTGGAACATTCTGTACCCAGATTATAAACATGGCCCAGCTTCTTACTTCATTCAGGCTTCTGCATAAGCACCACTCTTCTGGTTTGCTTTCTTTATTGCTGTGATAAAATACTGAGAAAAACCAACTTGTGGAGTAAAGGGCTTATTTGGCTTAGACTTGTAGGTTATAGTCTATCACCAAGGGAAGTCAGAGGGAGAACATAAGCCAGAAGCTTGAAGCAGAAACCCTAGAGGAATGCTACTTACTGGCTTGCTCCCTGGCTCATATTCTGCTCTATTATTATTATTATTATTATTATTATTATTATTATTATTTTTCCATAGCTTCAGTCCACCAAGCTGGGCATGGCACTGTCCATTGTTAGCTGAGCCCTCCTATAGTAATTAGCAATCAAGAAAATACCTCATACCCACGCCCACAGGCCAGATTGATTGAGGTAATCTGATAACTCTGGACTCTTGTACATTTGACATGTAAAGCTATCTAGGAGTCCCTTTGCTAGGGAAGGTCTATTCGCCTGTGTAACCAGAGCTTGTACAATGCCTGGTATCTGAGAAGCATTTAGGAAGACATTGTTAGGATTTATTTGGAATCATGAGTTAGGTGCCTGTCAAAGATTCTAGCCAACTTGGAGACTGGCTATGCATTCACATGTCAGGTCAGACCCTGCTGGCTTTCCTAGTCTCCCCATTTGATAAATGGGGCCAACATTGGGAACATTACTTTTCCCCTCTCTAAGTCTGTGTTTCTTTGGTAGTTCAGTGAATTACCAGTAGCCTACCAGTCAGGCTCACTGCCTATAGTAAGTTAGGAAGACTGGCATTGTTTATGGTGCAGATTGAAGGCTTCCCAGATATAAATTGTCATTCATCCTAGTTATGGAGTCATGGTATTTGTATGTGTGGTTCTGTGGGAAGGGTACATCTATATATAGTTCCAATGAATGAGATGTGGAATTTTAAAGGGCCTGTAAGTGGTTGTGAAGACATTTCAAGCATGTCAAACACATAGCTGTGTGCTTGGCAGATGGTAAGGCTTAATAAATATCCAGGCCTTCCTGCTTTTAATGGTTGGACTTAGAGTCTGGGTGTCCACTGGGGTAGCTTTGTGGGAATTGGGAGGTTTTGGTAAACAGAGAAAATTCAGCAGCTGAGCTGGAGGAGTTCTCAGTCCTCCTTGAAGCTCAACAGGGACAGGCTTTATGGAAATGGCAGTTGAATCCAGGGCAGTTGGGACTATGGGCCATGCCAGCAAGCGTGGTATTTCCATTTGCATCTTTCACAAAAGTACAATCTCACCCTTATTCCAGTGAAATTCTCCTTGCCAAGATAAACACATTGCAACTTTATGGTTTAAAGATCTGCAGTTTCTTAGAGCTGTTCTTTTTGTCACTGTAGCATTTTCTTGGCAGGACATATCTTAAGTCCTGCTGGTCTACCTTGTAAATAGGTACAAATGCTGTGAGGAGCTGAAGCCCAATTCTTCTGCCATGGTAATTCCCTTGGGTTTCTGTTCAAGCAGTTTGGAGAAAGAAGGGGAGACTGAAAGAAGGCATATTATCCATGAAAGATTCTCAAAAGCACTCAGTGGATGGGTTTGAGCTGTGCAGGAGAGGAAAGTTTGTGTCTGGCAAGGTATATGTGATAGGTGTGTGATGTGGACCCATTGTTGGGTTTGAGGACAGACCCTTCCTGCCATGTCAGAGGCCAACCAGGGCACATTGGTGAATGCCCTCCCCACAACCACAGCAGGATGCTCACTCAGCTTGGAACTACTCTAACTTATTGTGAGAACAGGACCCCAAAGAACAGGAGCCATGTTCCCTGCAGCTCCGTTTCAGTCTGTAAATAAATGTCAGCTTGGGGCTGCGTCAGCACTAGGAGAAGTCTGCTGGAGCCTTGTGTGTACACAGTATGTGCCAAGTGTCGAGGGGGTGTTGGAGCGTGTGTGCACTCTGAAGATGGTAGAGGCCAATCAGTACCTCCTTTATATTGCAGGGTTTTTCAGGAATGCACCACTCTTGACAGTGTTGTGACCAAGGAGAATAGCATTCCTGCACACCTTAATGAAAAGCAGCAATTTCCTTTGTCAGAATAATAGGCATCCTTTCCTTGAACCATGTACCGTTGTGTGGATGGTGAGAGAAGCCAATTATTTCTCAGTTAAAATGATCATTTCTTTTAAAATAGCGACACTCGGGATTTCTCTAGGGTTGCTGGGAAGGTAGTTTTATACCTGGCCTGCCTTTGTTTTTACCCCTTCATCTTGTAGAGGATTCAGATGATATGCCAAGCCATGGAAACGTATAGAAGATGTTCATATTATAGTGTCTAGCAGACCTGTGTCCTCCTTGGCTAGAACATCTGTGTGTTTTCTGAAAAGAAATGTGCCCGTTTCCCTCTACCTTGCACCTGCACATAATCTTAGCCTTTCTTCTGAAATTGCCTTTCCCTCTTCCTCTGAGTCTAACACGTCTCTCCCTTCCTCCAGCGTGTGGTTTACATCTTCTCTATGCTTTCCTTTTGTGCTCATTTAAAAAAAAAAAAAACGCATAAATGGAATTTACCATGATGCCTTTTACAGGCCGAGGCTGCAGCGTGTATGCCATGTAAGCGGTAAGCGACAGCAGAACTTTGCCGGAGTGTTTTCACATTGTTTATTCTAAAAGGCCCCTATCAGCAGACGACATTGTATTGGAAGCCGTAATTTGTGTTTGGACATAGGTGACTATCAATCTGAATGGAGCCAGGAGAGGTTATGTCATCTGCAGTAGGGGTTCCCTGTGCAAAGACAGGCAAGGCTTCCCTCTGAAACACTGGTACATAGAGTTTAGATCCAGTGTACATGGAGAGGTGTGGCTTGTTTAGTAATGTTTGCGCCTGTGAACAGAACTGTTCACGTTCAGGGAAAAGTATCTTGAATCCACTTCTGATAACTTGAAACTTTTATTTCTTATGGTTTCTAAAAGGGAGAAAGAGCCCTTTGCCACTCCTACCCAACACAGGGTAATGTAACAGGTGTGATTAATTCGAACTCATACATCATTCCATTAGTCACTTGCAATTAAAACGCCCACTCATATTGTGCCCTTCTCAAACAGTCTAGAATATTGGCACTTCAGCCAAATATGTTTGCTTCAGAGTTTTTTTTTTTTGGGTCCTAGGCTGGGCCTAGAAAGTCAAGTCATTCAAACTGTATCGTTCAGACATCTTTTCTAGCTTGTTGGCTTGCCTTTAAGCTCCATGCATAGTGCCTGACTTGCTGTCTGTCTAGTCTCAGAAGCCGTACTGACTGAGAGAGCGTACAGAAGCCCGACTGCCTGATTGTTGACCTAGCTCACTTTAGAGTACTTCAAAGCTGCGTAAGAACTGTTTCTTCACGTATATTCTTCCCATCAAAACTGATTGATTAACTTTTCTAGTGATTTTTTTTTAAATTTACACACACAGATACGCACACGAGTGTTTTGCCTGCATGTATGTCTGAACACCACATACATGCTGTGTTCTCAGGCTCCAAGAAATGGTGTAAGGTCTTTTGGAACAGTAGTGACAGACAGTTGTGAGCTTGTAGTTTCAGACAGTTGTGGGTGCTTGGAGTGGAACCCAGGTCCTCTGGGCAAGCAGTCAGTGCTTTTAACCATTGAGCCATGTCTCTAGTCCCAACTTTTCCATTCTATCGGTAGATCAGACAAGTACTGAGGAGGTTATAGATCTGTCAAGTTCTATCCAGTAATGGTCAGAAATAAGATCTTAGAAGGAAACTTACAATTTCAAGTCCTCTGCTCTTCATACCCTTTTAATGTAGCAGCCACCTCCTGCTTAAAGTCATTCACTCTTTGTGGAGACTGCTGAAACCAGATGGCTCAGTTCTGGTGTCTGTTAACTGGCTTTGTGACCTTTGTTTCCTCTTGGAGCCCCAGGCTCCATGTTAGTAAGATGAAGATACTAACAGAAACTCTCTAATAAGGCTGGGTAGGGTGCTTAATTAAAACAGTGCTCTGTGCATAGCAAATAATAACTGCAGTTATTCTTGTTCTTCATATTCGGGTCACTCTAATCAGCCACTAAAGAGACAAAGTAGCAACTCCATTATGTTATTCGGGACTATTTCTTCTGGAATGGGAAGCAAATGTGAAAACAGAAGATAACTTGCATAAGTAATCAATTCCAGTATAAGCAGGGTGAGTGCTAGGGAGCTTAAGGAGGAACATATGTGCTTAGGACAAGAACTCAGTTGTCTAGCAGCTTAGCCTTACTGCTTCATTCTGTTGGCAAGATTCTTGTCTTCCTCATTCCTTAGAGATGCGATGGGTTCTTCTGTGCCCTCTGCACAGGAAGACAAAGTAGATTGTATCTGACTTAGGGGGATATTAGGGCCATAAATCCCTTATTTAAGAACTGAAGGACTGTTTAGGATAAAGCACATTCATCACCGTGTTTCCATGTACAGTGTTCCATGCGAACTTCTTGAGAAATCAGATTCTAGTGCCTTTCTATAGGTTGCTGAGGGGCAGTTGGTCTTTGTGTGGATAGCGGAGTTTCGAGTGGGACCCTGAAGAATAGAAGACTTCGATTCTTAGATTAGGTGCACCAAAAGGCTAAGAGATTGCAAGCAGAGGTAGAGTTAGAGACTTGATAATTGTGCCTGGCATGGCTGCACAGAGAGCTTTGCCTGGGTATGCGGGTTGTCTTGGAGGCAGTCTCCTGTCTGAGACTCTAGAGAGGGATGGATGCACGTGGCTTATTACCACCCTGTTTTTTGGAGATTCAGAACTCTGTAGTAACCTCTATGTTCACTGTGATGGTCTGCTCTTTTGGTAAGATATAATATTTAGAGAGACACACAGCTCAGATAGTAAGAATGAGTGGCCCATGAGTTCTAACTTGTCTGTAGCCCCTTTGTTTGTGAGCTGTTTGCCTGCATTTAAATGCCATTTACATAAGCTGTCAGAGTTGAGTTGGCCCATGATTATTCCTTGATGTATGTTGGGGGGAAAAAAAAAAGAAATGAAACGAAAACCCCTGGTTAATGAGGAGCTGGATTTCTTTGGATTTCTTTTCTCCACCATGACAGCCTCCTTTCTGATCTGATGGTCTGTCCATCAGAAACCAAGGTGGCTTGTGACGGTGGGGTTATGTCCCTCGCCTAAGCTGTCTCTCCCTCAGTGTTGTAATTGATGGGAAACCTGTCACTTGTTATGTAGATGCTGTACAGGTTTTTGTACAGCTGCCAGCTAGGAGAGTTTGAGGACAGCCTCTGATTGGGTGTAGGTTGTGGCAAAAGCGATAATAAATAAGCGAGCTGCTGAGGGTAGATTTTGATTGACCCAAGATTGTATATTATTAAACCAAACCCTCATGTGCATGTCAGTTTATAAAGAATCAGACCCATAATCTAACTTAGAGTTTCAGCAGTTTGGGTTTATTAAATGAGCGTCTATCACTATTAATATTGAGGAGCAAAGTGGAATATCTGTAATCTTTTAATCTATGCGGTAATGGTTTTGAGAGAGATTATCAGATCTATTGGACTGTTGTTTGCCTATAATCGTATTCAGAACTCTTGGAAGCATTGATTTGTTTCTGGCATACTGATTTGGCTCAGCAGTCTCATAAAGCTCTTTTATAATTCTCCTTGCTTTGTGTTTTCCAAAAATAATTGGAGAATAATAATAACATGGCTGGTGATAAAGAAAAGAGAGCAAGGTTGAAAGTGAATTTCTAGCTGAGTGGATAGCCATAAACTTCCTCTTTGATCATAAACACCTGGGTGTGTGACCTTTGTGTTTATAAGATATTTATTGCCTCATGGGCTCTCTGCTTGTGGGTTATCTTTTCAGTGCCTTGTAAAAATTTGATTATGTTTAGTAAGTAGATTCTGAGTTTTTGCTGAGTGAGGAGAACCCATCCCTTTCTGTAGTCTTCCTTGGAACAACCAATCTACCAGATAGGGTTTAGATTTTGAGTTCTGTGAAGTTGGTACTGGGGACGAGTCAAGGGTACTGTGTACATGCAGTAAAGTGGCTTTTAATGGAAGTACTTTTAGGTAGGTGGCAGTGTGCTAGACAGTACAGTGAGCTCTAATAGTGACAGTAGGTTTTCCCGTTGAGTGTGGATCCAAGTTTTGATTCAAATCAAGCAGCCTTTCTGGGCACTGTTGCTCCTTTTGCACCCTGAATAAAGCTATTTCCAAAACAGGTTGAACAAGGGAGCCAGAGAACTGTCCTTTGAGTTCTGTCTCACTGATATCAGGTAGAGCTATGGCAAGTGTCTCCCATTTCCAGTGGTTCTTTATTGTTCATTTTATTTTGGTTGGGACAGGAGTTCATGTAGTTCAAGCTGCTCTTTAACTTGCTATGCAGAAGATGACACTGAGTCCATTCCTTGAGTCTTGGAGTTTCAGGTGTGTGCCTTCACTTGTGGTTTATGTGATGCTGCATATGGAAACTAAAGGTCTCATGTATACTATGCATGTGACTCCATCTATATTCCTATTCTCTATTTATCCAAAGTTCTTTTGGAATGTCTAGACACTGAGTATCTTCTTACTGATAACTGCTTTACTAGTCTGAAAGGAACCTGGTCCTTGTGAACTGATGACAGGTGTTCTGGCTGCCTGGATAAACTCTTGGCCGTCTGGTTCATAGTGCATACACTGGGTAGGGGAAATATGGGTGAACTTGCTAAGAAATGGGCATCTTCGGCAAGGTTTATTGTGCCTAAAACATGAGCCACTCTAGAAGTGTACAGGTGCTCATATTTATCAAAGGACAGTATGGTACCTTAGACTTGACTTTTATACTGTGTTGTGGTTAATTGCTGTTGCATGTCAGTGAGTTTGAGGTGGGCTTCCCTTTGGACTGCGTCAGTCAGATGGTTGTGCATGGGAGTCATGCACACACAAGACTGTTGAAGAGCTGTTCATTGTGGCAGTGCCCAATGGGCTTTACAGGAAGCAGGAAGAAGCCCACTGCAGTAACATATAGGGGCGGGACTCAAAAGCCATCCACCAATCAACACGTGTGCTTCCTGCACACTGATTCTATGTCAGCCTTATGAAATGCAAAATAGTTTCAAGTTTCAGGCTCCATATGTTATGTTCCCTACTGATGAGAAAAGAAGGTATACTGGCCAATGGTTCTCCATGGTGCTCTCCATTGAAATAGTATCCTCCCTCTTCTGGTGTTTGTTCCAACCACAAAATCTCAGTTATCACCTCATACAACTGAATTAGAAACCCTACAATGTAAGGCCAGTAATCCATTTGTAAACTCTGCAGCTGATTCAGAGTTCTGCTAAATGTTGACATTGTTTCAAGTGTGTCACTTTCTGAGGCAATAAACCAGGCATATAGAACCAAGAGCTTTCTGTGGGACAGAGAGAATAGAGCCTCTGTGTAAGGATGCCGACTTGAGCTGTCATCCATGTGAGAGGGAGGTCAGAAAGTGAGAGAGTAGTTTGGAGTAGTGTTTCTGGGTGTGGGGATCCTCAGCTAGGCCGAGAAAGGCATAGAGAAGGAGGGAAGAGTGCCATCGTAGCCAGGGCTTTTGTCTTGCTCTGAGACCATGAGACTAAGATATTATTTTCCTAAAGCTGCGACTTCAGAATCAGCAGTCCTGTTGTACTCAAGAAAAGCTGGTAACTCTATAGAAAGTGATGAACTGCCCTACATAGGCTGAGTGCCATGTATGCACGTGTGAGCTGAAAGACACTTGGGTGCAGAGGTGGAGTCAACAGGACAGGGATGTGAACAATGCAGTAAAATCTTGTTTGTTTTTGTTTTCCTTTAAAGGAAGAGAGGAGCCATTGAAGGCTATTGAACGGGGCAGTAATGAGATTAGAGTTGTATTTCTCTGATCTAATTAAAAGGCAATCAGTGACTGAGGGTATGTAACTAGGTTAGTCAGCTACTCTGGGTGATAGTGAGTGAAAGGAAGAGGGCATGACAAAGGTCTGAAGTAACCGCACTTTTAGAAAAATAGTGCAGGGGGCCAGAGCCATGGCCCAGCAGTTCTTGTAGTGTTTGCTGTTCTTGTGGAAGACTGGGGTTTGCTTCTTAGCACCTACATTGGGTGGCTTACAACTCTGCCTTTCACGTGACCTTCAAGGGATCCAGTGCCCTCTTCTGGCCTTCATGGGCACCTGCACAGATGTGTATACCCAGACATCCAGACACAGACACACAAACATACAGACACACACAGACACAGACACACGCAAATAGTGTAAGCGATACTACAGTTATGCCAATGGAAGGGAAGAAGGGGACAGATTGACAGTATGGCTCAGCCACTGTATCAGTAACATCATAGTTTTGGTGACATAGAAACTGACTTTTTTTCTGAAAGTCTAAAAGTTGTGTGGCTAGGAAATGTCACATTTGACTCTAATCTGCCTTCCAAGCTTGTGTTCTCTCCCCTGTGGACTCCAAATGTTGGCAAACAGTGATACTTTGCTTTATGATGGAGCAACTGTTGATTTTGGCAGAAATCTTGAGTGCTGGAAGGGGAGGTGTTAAGGGAAAGGGCCCAGTATAGGCATGAAAGGTCATCTGGTGAATCTGTGTCTGAAAGAGCGTAGGAATTTCAACATGGAGCAGATAGCATCTGGCTGCGTGTACCCAAGATGACAGAGCAATGAAACAAAAGCTGTGCTGGGTTTTTATTGGGGTGTGTGTGTGTGTGTGTGTGTGTGTGTGTGTGTGTGTGTGTGT
>JADRCD010215008.1:0-42044 GCA_019843815.1 Montemys delectorum
ACTTAAATATCGTTACAGAAAAGGGAGCAGCAACAGTGAAGAGCTAAGATGATGGATGACTATGAGGAACCTATATCTTCTGCATTCAACTGAGAAACTGTACAACATGACAGCATGCACAAACTTGTGCAAGCCTAAACCAAACCAAATCATAGTATAGAGATGAGAACTGGGCATGTGGTAGTACCCCTCATGTATACATTAAAAATGTTTTTATTAGTTATTTGAGAATTTCATACAACTCATTTTGATCATATTAAGCCATTTCTTTTTCCAATTCTTCTAAGATCAACTTCCTTTTTCTACCGAAATTTACTTACTTTTATTTTCTATCAGGGTTAATTTGTGATGCTCAAATATTCTTGCATGTGTGGTCTTCCACTCAAGTGTGGTTAACTTATCAGAGATTGTCTTGCTTGAGCAAACTGATGTTATCCTTTTCAGTAAAGAAGAATTTCTAATACCATTGCTATTCTTAACAACAGAGATTGGCACAGTATAGTGCCTCAGTACACCATTCCTTCCAATGTAATTATACAGCTGATAAACTTAAAATAAGTTTTGGCATTTGGAGTGATTCTAAGACAGTAAACATAAGAACAGTTATTTTATAACATTATATTAAATTATACCTTCACTGTTCATAAATAAGATTTTATTGAACAGCTTCACACATTCTTGCAATGATTTGGGTTAATTTGCTTTAAAAAATTACAGCAATACAGTTGATCACATGAGTCATAAAACCTAAAGTGCTTGCAACATGTCCTTTTTCATAAAAATATATATGTGAATATAAATCTAATCTATCAAATGCCCTCCAGGAATTTTGTAGATGGACGTCTTATCTGCTGATAATCCTCTGCATTGGAACCACCAAATGACAGGCTTCATTTTTCATTTGTCCTATTGTCAAGACAGCTTCAAAGGCTCAATTTAGGATTGGTGGCATTTTGTCTTACTTCCTCCTTGAAATTTCTCCTGTCAAGGGCATATGTATCTTTTAGAAATGAGAAGAGAAAACTCAGTCAGGTTGACCAGTCTATAACCTAGGGCTTCGAAAAGATACATATGCCCTTGACAGGAGAAATTTCAAGGAGGAACTAAGACACTGACTGAGTTTTCTCTTCTCATTTAATAAAGCCAATGCACTGTGCTTGTTCTCCGAGGCGCACCCTAGTTAATATGTTTATTGCTAGGTCAATTACATTTGAATGTGTGCTACTATCTTACTAACCATCTGTTTGACACATATGGCCTTCAACTTGGAGGGATTTCAGTTCTTTCACTGAAAGCAAGATAAGAAGATATAAGGGGAAGAATGTGGTTTTAATATAGTACACATCCTGAAAACAATCTGATCTATATTGCTTAAGAATAAAAGATAATTTATGAGATCCTTTAAGAGCAGCACTTCAATGTGATGTTGATAGCAGTCTTACTTATAATAGCCAGAAGCCAGAAAGAACCCAGACATCCCTCAACAGAAGAATGGATACAGAAAATATGGTACATATGCACAATGGAATTCTACACAGCGATTAAAAACAATGACTTCATGAAATTCACAGGCAAAAAGATAAAACTAGAAAATATCATCCTGAGTAATAAGTGAATACTAGCCCCAAATCTCATAATGCCCATGATACAACCTACAGACCATATAGAGAGTAGAAAGAAGGAAGTCTAGGGGGTGGATGCTTCAGACCTGCATTGAGGGGGAAACGGGATGATTGTGGGAGGTGGAAGGAGAGGGGGACAAGGGAGGGAGAAAGGAAGAGGAGAAAATAAGAGTGGCAGTATCAGAAACTGGAGATGTGAGAAAGGCACAGAGGGTCAAGAAATTGAATAAAAATAGGTATCAGGGAGGATAAGGAACTGGGGATAGCCAATGGACTATCCCAGACACTAGAAAAGCATGAGGCTCCCAGGACCCAACGAGACTGACTTTAGCTGTAATGCCCAGAGAAGAGGGATAGAACTTGTGGAGACCAACTCCAATAGATAGACACGGCCCCTGGTCGAGGAATGGGGCCACCCACCCATCTCAAAGTTTTTTAACCCGGAAATGCTCCTGTCTAAAGGAAGAACAGGGACAAAAAATGGAACAGAGACTGAAGGAAGGGCCAACTTGGAACGGCTCCACCTGAGGATGTCCACATGTCTGCAGACACCACGCCCAACACTGTTGTAGTAGTTAAGAGATGCTCGCTGACAGGAACCGAGTGGGGAGTTCCTGCCAGCAACTGACCAATGCAGATGAAGACGCTTAGAGACAACCTTCACACTAAGATCAGAGAACCTGGTGTGGGTGCTGGCAGAATGCCTGGAATAGCAGGGTATTGCAACCCCATTAGAAGAACAACATAGGCTGTCCTGACTACCTAGTTTTCCCCAAGTTTAGACCACCAACCAAGGAGTGCACCTGAAGGGATCCATGGCTCCATATACATATGTAGCTGAGGATGGCTTTGCCCAACAGCAATACAGCAATGGAAGGGAGGCCTTTAGTCCTGGGGAGGTTGGATGCCCCAGAAATGGGGTATGCTGGAGTGGTAGGACAGAGAGTATGGGTGGGAGAGTACAGGCAAAAGGCAAGAGTAGGACAGATGTGGGATGAGGGGTTGATGGAGGGGGTAACAAGGAAGTTGGCTATCATGTGAGATGTAAATGAATGGAATGATTAATTTAAAAAGATTTTATAAATAAATAAATTTATCAATTTAAGGAAAAATTAATACAGTGAAATATATTTTTGTAAAACAAAAGAAAGAGACTTAAAATTTTCCTTTTCCAGTGTAAATTACAAGATTTTGACATAAAGGTTGGGATGTAGGACTGTCATGTCACATTTAACAGGAAGAAAGAAAATGTTTAAGTTCTCTGAAATACAAAGACAACTTGAATGGATACCTGTTCGACAAATATATCCTAAGCTGAGAGAAATGAAACATAAAGACAGTAGTGATGGGTCACATCTCACCAAAAGAAATAACCCTTGAAGTTATGTTTTGTTTTGTTTTTGCTTTTTGATTGTTTGTTTGTTGCCTATTCACCATTTTTTTTAAAAAAAATTATTAGATATTTTCTTTATTTACATGTCATATGATATCTCCTTTCCCAGTTTCTTCTCTGAAAAAAAAAGAAGGAAAAGAAAAGAAAAGAAAAAGAAAACAACAACAACAACAAAAATACTGTTCCCTCCCCACTCCCGCTACTCACCAACCCAGCCTCTCCCACTTCTGAGCCCTGGCATTCCCCTACACTGGGGCATAGAACCTTCACAGGGCCAAGGGCCTCTCCTGCCCTTGATGACTGACTAGGACATCCTCTGCTATACATATGCTGCTGGAACCATTAGTCCCACCATGTGTACTCTTTGGTTGGTGGTTTAGTCCCTGGGAACTCTGAGGGTACTAGTTAGTTCATATTGTTGCTTGTCCTAAGGGGTTACAAACTCTTCAGCTCCTTGGGTCCTTTTTCTAACTCCTTCATTGGGGACCTGGTACTCAGTCCAATTGATGGCTATGAGCCTCTACTTCTGTATTAGTCAGGTACTATCAGAGCCTTTCAGAAGACAGCTATATCAGGCTCCTGTCAGTCAGCACTTGAAACTATGTTTAAATCAATGGATACTCAAGTAATCAGATTCACAGAAGGAAAGTAAAGCTTTTCTACACAAACTCATAGTCAATAAACAGACCAAATGGTGAAAAGGAAAAATACCACTGGCCAAGCTCTATAGTAATACCTTGGTCTAAAAGTGTCATAATAGATTCTAAAATTAATTGTTGACTGTTTGCCAAAGCAGGGAATAATTACAGAAACTGAAAGTCTTTCTTGAAATATAATTAGGGAAAAATAGTAACACGGTAGTGAAGGACACCAAAAATACTACTTTAATTAAACACAATAAAAATAGCCACATTATTTAGCAAGATCAACAGGATGTTTCTATCACGAATTACAATATTTGTGTTAAAATGAATATTCTACTAGACTGGAAAAGAGTCTACCAAATGTATGATCCATAGCCTTTAAAAATAGCAACATCATGAAAGGCAACTGAGAATGATCTAGGGAAACTAAGGGAATAAATTTTAGTTAACTAAAATTTCTGGTACTGATCGAATAAAGTTGTTGCTGTAATAGACCTAACCATGTTTTGGAAGAAAGAATATGGGATAATTTGGAAATTTGCATTGAAAAAGACATTAAATATCATTGGCAGTAAGATCTTGGAAGATAGTAATATTAAAGGAAATACATGGATGCTCACAGACAACCATTAACCTGATCACGGAGTCCCCAATGGAGGATTTAAAGAAAGGACTGAAGGAGCTAACATGGTTTGCAACCCCAAAGAAAGAACAACCCACCAGAGGTCCCAAAGTCTAAACCACCAACCAAGGAGTACACATGGAGAGACCCATGGCTCCAGCTGCATATGTAGCAGAGGATGGCCTTGTCAAGCATCAAGGTGAGAAGAGGCCCTTGGTCCCATGAAGGCTTGATGCCCCAGGGTAGGGGACTGCAAGGGTGAGAAGTCAGGAGTGAGTGTGTTGGTGGGGGCACATCCTCTTAGAAGCAGGAGGAAGGAATATAGGCTAGTAGGTTTCTGTGGCAAGTGGGGGAAGGGGAAGTCGGGAAAGGGGAAAACTGGTCACTTGATCTTTAACAAAGTTGCTAAAACAATCAGTGGGAAAAAGACATCATTTTCAACAAATCATGCTGGTTCAACTGGCAGTGAACATGAAGAAGAATGCAAATTGATCCAGTCTTATCTCTCTGTACAAAGCTCAAATCCAAGTGGATCAAGGACCTCCACATAAAACCAGATACACTGAATCTAATAGATGAGAAAGTGGGGAAAAGACTTGAACACATGGTCACAGTGGAAAAGTTCCTGAACAGAACAAAAATGGCTTATGCTCTAAGATCAAGAATCAACAAATCGAACCTCATAAAACTTCAAGGCTTCTGTAAGGCAAAAGACACTGTCAATGGGACAAAATGGCAACCAAGAGATTGGGAAAAGATCTTTACCAATCTCACATCCAATAGAGGGCTAATATCCAAAATATATAAAGAATTCAAGAATTTAGACTACAGAAAACCAAATAACCCTACTAAAAATGGGGAACAGAGCTAAACAAAGAATTCTCAACCGAGGAAACTAAAATGGCTGAGAAGAACCTAAAGAAATGTTCAATATCAGGAAAATACAAATCAAAGGACTCCAAGATTCTACCTCACACCATTCAGAATGGCTAAAATCAAAAACTCAGGTGACAGTAGATATTGGCGAGGTTGTGGAGAAAGAGGAACACTCCTTCATTGCTGGTGGGATTGCAAGCTGGTAAACCACTATGGAAATCAGTTTGGCGATTCCTCAGAAAATTGGACATAGTACTACCTAAGGACCCAGCAATACCAATCCTAGACTTAAACTCAGAAGATGTTCCAACATGTAATAAGGACATATACTCCATTATGTTCATAGAAGCCTTATTTATAATAGGCAGAAACTGGAAACAACCCAGATGTCCTCAACAGAGAAATAGATACAGAAAATGTGGTACATTTACACAATGGAGTACTACTCAGCTATTAAAAACAGTAAAATTGTGAAATTCTTAGGCAAATGGATGGATCTGGAGAATATGATCCTGAGTGAGGCAAGTCAGTCACAAAAGAACACACACAGTAATCACTGATAAGTGGATGTTACCCCAGAAGCTCTGAATACCCAAGATTCCATTCAAAAACTATATGAAGCCTAAGAAGAAGGAAGACCAAAATGTGGATGCTTCAGTCCTTCCACTAAATGAATGAAGGATGAACAAAACACTCACAGGAGGAAATACAGAGACAAAGTGTGGAACAGAGTCTGAAGGAAAGGCCATTCAGAGACTGCCCCACCTGAGGATCCTTCCCTTATACAGGCACCAAAACTGGATGCTATTGTGGACCCCAGGAAGTGCTTGCTGATGGAAGCCTGATATGGCTGTCTCCTGAGAGGCTCTGCCAGTGCCTGACAAATACAGAGACGGATGCATACAGCCAACCATTGGAATGTGTGTGCGGCTCACCGATGGAAGAGCTGGAGAAGAAACTGAAGGAGATGAGGGGGCTTGCAGCCCTATGGAGGGAGCAACAGTGTCAACAAGCCAGACCGATGGAGCTCCCAGGGACTGAACCACCAACCAAAGTGTATACACATGGAGTGACCCATGCTGCTGGCCACATATGTGTGAGAGGATGGCCTTATTGGACATCAGTGGGAGGAGAGGCCCTTGGGCCTAAGAGGGTTCAATGCCCCAGTGTAGGAGAATACCAAGGTGGGAAGACCAGAGTGGGTGGGTGAGTGGGGAAGCACCCTTATAGAGGCAGGGGGAGGGGAGATGGAATAGGGGGCTTCTGAAGTGGAGACCTGGAAAGAGGAAAACATTTGAAATGTAAAGAAATAAAATATCCAATTTAAAAGAAATAACAAAATATGGACAGTAGAAGTCTAGCTCACAAGTATTTAGATGGGAACAAAGACAGTCAAGGCAAAAATTCATGTGACATTTTAGTTAAGAGTCTCTGTGACCTGATCTTGCTGGGACTAAGGGAGCAGATCTAATTGTCAAAGGAACAGAACAACTGGTCTAAATCTCCTTTCTTTTCTTTTTCTTTTTCTTTTTCTTTTCTTTCTTTCTTTTTCTTTTGTTTTTTCAAGACAGATTAGAAACTGTATAGCCCTGGGTGTCCTGGAACTCACTCTGTAGACCAGGCTGGCCTTGAACTCAGAAATGCACCTGCCTCTGGCTCCCAAATGCTTGGGATTAAAGGCGTGTGCCACCACTGCCCAGCTATCTCCTTTCTTTCTTGAGGAAAAAGAAATGCAGGTCCTCAGGATCTATGTATGGTAGATGACACAACTGTGGTCGAAGGAGCCTAGGCTACATGACAGAGCAACACCACTTGGCAATACAATCATCATCAACATTAACGGGTTTGAATAAATGAAATGACCCAAGGCTGAGGGAGTCATGGAAAGCAGCTGCAGCCTTTGCCGGTGTCACACCCACTGAAGAGAGACCCTGAGAGGTCATGGTAAAGGAAAACTTTTAGTTGCTCTTGGAATATTAAAGCTTCCAAGACACAATGGATGTTTACCTTGAAGATATGCAGGCAAAAAATAGGAGTGTGTTAGGCCAAACTTAGAAGTTATCTGTGTGGCAGATAGCAGAGATGGACAGTTGGGGTTACCTTTAGAGTCCAGAAGGTAATTCCTAAATGTCAGACACTGAATTAACGCTCTGGGATCTGTTTTGCTTTCTCATGGTTCATTTTATGCTCCAGTTCTTCACTTCTGGAACAAGAATGTTTAGGTATGTAATTTACTCTTTAGTTTATAGGACCCATGATTAAGATTCCTTGTCCATGAGATACGTGCTACTTTTGAAGTGTTACCATTTTTAAAGACTTTGGGTAATTGCTTTCCTGAGAACAGTAGGGTATGACCTACAGTCTACAGTCGAGGAAATTCTCTCTGCTCTAAGTTACTTTTGCTCAGAGCATATGTCACATCAAAATTAATGAAAGTAGGATAGCATAGAACAAAGAGTGTCAGCTTCAGCATCATTGCTATTTAAGAATCGATGTCACACGTGGTGGGGCCATGTGTGTACAGCCAGCTATCTGAATACAGCTATTGGCCTGGTCACAGTACGAATATTAGCATAGTCCTTCCTTCCTTATTGTGCCAAACAATTTTGAGGAAATAAATAAAATTACACTTAGCTAAGAACTACTAGCATATATGAAGTCTGTGTACATTGTTTTACAGCTCACTTAAAAGCCTGAAAGTATTGTAAAGCAAATATTTTTCTAAAACTTATGAAAATGTCTCTCTTGAGTTTTGTAACATATTGAACACTAAATATGTATATTCTTTTAAAATTTACTGAACAGAACTCTGCAGAGATTTATTTCCTCTTGGACCTCATGGCTCACGAGAAATTCAGTAGCTATAGTCAACCGGATTGTAAATTTTCTGGGAATTTTTTAAATGCAGAAGAAAAATAAAACAATTTGGTTTTAACACTTTCAATTCTAAATTCATCCTCTCAGCATCCAAACAATGTCTGTGTGTATGTAAGATCAATTCTGCCTTTCAATTTAATGCTTCTTATCCCCCTGGGCTTCTTCAGAATGCAAGCCTTTTCTATTTGGGTTAATTTCACACTTATAATCTCACAAAAAATTTCATTATTTTGTTTCTTTTTTTGGATCAGTTCTAGTAAAGGTTGGGTTAGGATAATAGGATAATTTACAATGATGTTTCACATAAGTATAAAAACTCAAAGTGATTTGGAGAAAAAATAAAAACTAAAAATGCACACACATACACAGAAAGAGAGAGAGAGAGACAGAGAGAGAGAGAGAGAGAGAGAGAGAGAGAGAGAGAACCTTTTCCTATTAGATTTGATGTTTTAGATTTCTGTTTTAGTATTATGACCTACTTATTCATATTGCTCATATCTGCCAGTTGTAGACTGAAATATAAAATCCAGAAAGAAAAGAAAGGTAAGTGGTTCAGAAAGGAGGATCAACCTTAGAAAGATAAAAAAAAAAGGGATAATTAGAAAACAGGACAAAGTACTGGAAAGGAAACCAGAAGGATGGAAGGATGCTTATATGTTTATACAGAGTAAGATAAAAAGGGAAAAGCAGAGAGAGCTGGTAGACATAAAGCTCAAGAATACAACACATGAAAGAGGCAGGAGTAAGACACAGAAAAAAGGGATGGGGCAGAGAATGAAAGCGAGCAAAAGGAAAGAGAACAAAGAAAAGAGGTGAAGTGAGAACCAAAGAGAAGAGCAAGAACAGATGGGACCAGATAAGCCATGATGAATGGAGGGAAGGTGAAGAGAAAGGGACAAAACTATCCTGAAATTTTAAGCTTTAATTTACAACTTAAGAACAATTACAAGAGATATGTTCAGCATAAGGAACCATCAAGAGATTACGTGGGATTCCACATAAAGCCATTAAATATTGACCTCTTCTTTGTCTGCTGATGCTGTTCTATGGAAATAATGGATGGAGGAAAGACACACGAGAAGATTCTCTAATGCCAGCTATTCAGTGGCACATGCACCCTTGTGGTAAGTTTATCCTGTTATTCTGTAGTCTTCACACCAGAGAACTTTCCCCCTTATGAAATGGACCATTGAACCAGTATACCATAAAATAAATTACTCACCTGGTGAATCACTAAGAAGCATTAGGAAGGGTTGTGGAGATGGCTTAGTAGGTCAATGCCACAGGCGGGCCGATCTCGGCCTCCCTCAACCCACGGGAGAAACGGGGTCCTAGTCAGGTGGAGGAGGCATAAGCGAAGAGTGACAAACAGAGCCGATACAAGGGTGTGTGAATCTGAATGTATTTCTTAAAAATGGCATTAGACTTTTACAGTCATTGCAAAGGAGAAATGATAAATCTGGCAGCCTAGTAATTAAAGTACATTTGAGGCTGCCTGAAACACACTGGGTCTAAAGCAGTGGCCATCTCTCTGGATAGGTGCTGCATCCTCCGAGCCCAAGCTGGGCCCAGGGGACTGCAGACTGCATCCCAGTCCAAGAGCAAGTCCAAATCCAAGAGAAAGTCCAAGAGAGTGCAAAAGTCCAAGAGAGTGCACAAGTCCAAGAGAGAGCACAAAGTGAGAAGCAGGCTTATATGGTATACAGGAAACAGGGCAAATCACAAGAGTCACGTAGATGGGCGGGGGTCAAAAGGATCAGAGAGCAGGACTGAAGTCACATAGGCAAGTGACCGCTACACAAGGTCCTCGCTACACAAGGTCGGTAGGTAGGTAGCCAGCTGTGAAGTAGGAGGAAGAGCAGTTGAGCTCTCCCTGCTGGGGCTAATTTGGTATTCCTATGCTAATTCTCTGATTCTGCTGGAGGTAAGACTAGGATAGTCCAATCTGGCATTTCCTGTTAATTCTCTGGGTCTCACTGGAGGGGAGCACCTGGAAGTTCCGAGCTAATAGTTCTAGGTAACTTCCTTGAGTTTCTATTATGTAAAATAGTTCTGACTAAAATGGGGCTGCCCTAAGGTATGTGCCTGACTTTTGTTGCTAAGGATAGCTTGGAATTAAATTAGGATATATTGGAACCATCGTGCTGGCCAAGAAACAATGCCCAATCTTAGCCACAAACGAATCATTTCTCGTGGTACCTTTATACCTAAATATGAGGACGTGTTGATGATTGGAAAGACTGATCTGGAACACGTCTGAGTTAGGAGATGCCAGTGGCTACCTTGAATAGCCAGGAGGCACAGATACTCTTTTGGGTCCTTATTGCCTCTTGCCCTTGATCAGGTTTTTAAGCCCGATACTGCAGACATGACTATCGTAGATGAGTGTTCGTGGCAGGTCAAGCAATTGCTGCTCAAGCATGAGACCTGAATTTGGATCCCTAACACCTATGTAAAATCTAAATGTGGTAGCACTCACCTATGGGACACTATGGATTGTGGTGTAGAAAAAGTGGGGTTCTCTAAACATCTGAGCAAAAGCTGATGTAACAAGCATGTGTGTAACCACAGCATTGAGGAGAGCGTCCTGAAACTGCTGGATGTCAAGGAATTGCCAGCTATCCAAACTAGCTGAAATAACAAATTCTGGGTTTAAAAGGAGGCCCTGTCTCAAACCATAGAAAAAGATGGTAGTAGGCTACCCCAATGCCTATGTGCACACACAAACACACACACATACACACACACACACACACACACACACACACACACACACACCACTCACTGTAGACCTTTCTAGTAAATCCAAATGAACAGTTTTCTGAGATTTTTTTTTCCCACTATTCTAAACCCAGGGCCTAATTGGTTTTCCAATTTTTGATTGGTAATCTCAGAGCATAATTTTGATCTCTTAGAAATTACTGAGAAACATTTAATATAATAATTTGTGGATAATCTAGCTTATTTTTTTTAAATTAAGTGTATCCATTCAGTCATGCAGTGACAGTTGAGTTTGCCATACTTTCCATGTTTTTACTAAATACTAAGGAGTTTGTTGAAAATAAAAGAAGAGATTCTTTTTGCATTGAAACATATATTTAACAAAATTATAATGGTGATTAATAATTTTGGCTCTGACAGAATCAATGATCTTCTTCATATAGATCATGTTTTATTCTATCTAGTAAAATATTCAATTGAAACCAATTTTACTAGAATTTATTAAGCCTTTAGTATTCTCTAGTGTTTCTATGATAATCTATAATATCTGATTTTATCTAAATATGTACACATGACATTAAAAGTAAAAAATGAATATTATTTGCATTTCAGAGATAAGTCACCCAATTAGGATAAAATATTTCTTAGCAACTCAAAGTGAGGAAGGGGTGTGGCTCAGAAGTAGTTACCTTAGATCACCATGTGCAAGGTCCTGGACTCAATTCTCAGCATTTCATTAGTTAAAACAAATATGAAAGAGAGAGGGAGAGAGAGAGACAGAGAGACAGAGAGACAGAGAGAGAGAGAGAGGAGAGACTCAGCAGTAGTAATATATAATATGAGGGTATTCAAAACTAACAACTCTACTCTTTTTCCATTGTTTCTTCTACTAACTTATAATTATATTAAAATCAATATATATGCAGGTAATATGTGTTTATTAAAATAATTTTGTAAATATGGGCCTTAATTAGAAAACTCTTAAATGAAATAAAATAACATTTTAGCATATTCTCATTATTTTTAAAGATAATTTTCTATGTATCTATAGAAACGTACTGAACTACTATTTAGGCAAACACGTTTCTGCAGCAGATTAGAGCATGAGTACTTGCACACATATACAAACCCACACACACTCACAAAGTGACTGGTTACTGCAAAGACATTACTACTCATTTGTGCTGTTTATGACAAAACATTCTTTGATCTGTAGGTTAAATATTAACCAATTATAGCATCTCTTAAGCAGAACCATTTAAAAGAAGTACTTGCTGCTCTAAAAATGCCTGGGTATCCCATCAATTTTGGTTAAATCTAATAATGTAAAGAATGTAAATTATTGACACTTTTTATCAACCTGTATGTGTAGGTGTGTAGTTATGCATTCCTTGTCCTTAATGTATCGCCTATCTGTTCACCCTGTCCCCGTCTGTGAACTTGTCATAACTCTCAGTTCTCTCACTCTCCCTACTTACCAGTCTCTTCTTGAGCATTCCCGAAATGGAATCAGCTTTCTCTCCGCACCTCATGCTTCTTCCTATTGCTTAGTTCAGCTTCTTATTTGCACTGATTGCTTAATGCTTG
This sequence comes from Montemys delectorum, assembly GCA_019843815.1. Classification (NCBI taxonomy): domain Eukaryota; kingdom Metazoa; phylum Chordata; class Mammalia; order Rodentia; family Muridae; genus Montemys; species Montemys delectorum. Next base: position 12,343 of record JADRCD010215008.1, read on the forward strand.
CCTGATTGGTTTATGACTTTACAAAAATCAAGATACAATTACAATCTGATGATCTCCTTAACTTGCCTGCCATTTCCAACGAGCTCTCAGTAACAAGAAAGGAGGATCTACAATATTCCTATGCAAGATAATTCTTTCTCTGCGCTGCCTGTTGCAGTGACCCAAACCTCCCCAGCTCCATTTGATCTATGCATTCAAAACTGGAAGTTTCTAAACTCTTGATACTGCCTGCTTTTGAAACTATAATTTTGTCATGGAATAGTCATACCATGTGTTTATAATCCTTTGTGTGTTCATCCCTACCCTGGCTTCACTAATGCAGAAGATTGAAAGGCCGTACAACCTTAAATATTTACATTCTGGCCCTTTTAAAGAACAAGTTGCTTGTTTCTGCTCTTGATACACTAAATAATTTGTGATGCTACTGTACTTACCAGTTCTCCCACTCCGATCAAAATGAGCAATTCTTTTTCCCAAATCCCTTCCCACAAAAGATGTTATATACTTTGACATAAATGACCCCTCCTTCAGAAAACCCTTCTATATAAGCACTGGCATTAACACCCTCATGGAACATATGAATTCCAACCATAGTCTTTTGCTTTACTCATAAAATATTTCTTTTTAAATTTCTATTTTTTAAAAATTTCACTTTTAATAGTCCCTTTCCTGGTGTAACTCCATATAGATACTGTGTGGAATTTGTGCTCATTGAAGATTCTAAATGATTGTAATGAATGAATTAGGATAACTTTGCAACCAAGTACACAGAACCTTAATATTCCTACTCCTTTAAAAGACATCTGTCTCTGGGTATTAATAAGCTTAGATTAATCTTTGGAATTTATATATAAATCATGTTCAGTTTGTTACTCTAACTTGAAAGTCAGTGTTTGAAGATAAGAATTTTCTGTAATAGGTTAAAGTAACTCCCTGTGTAGTTAATATCCAGGATAAAGACTCAAAAAAAGAATAATGAAAGATATGAACTAAAGACACCAAAATCATTCAATAGAGCATTCAGTATCAATCAAAGGATTAAGGAGACACTTGATGGCTGCCTAAGAACATTCATTGGTATTAGAAGTGATTTTCTGGATTTTCTGTTGATATTATTTATTGCTTATATTCATGGCTTCTATTTTGTTATGATTTTCTTTTATTTATTGATTTTGTGATTGACATTCTCCTTGATATTATATAAATTTCACAATGTTTTCAGTTTGTTTATATATTCATATACATATTTTATATATTGATTCATTTTCATATTGCTGAATGTCAAATTATATTACTGAAAGACTCCAATTAAACTTCTCTTCTGTGACAGAAGATCTAGGGCACTATTCTCACACAAACTGCACCTATAAATGTTATTGTATTGCTAATACACATTTAAATATAATTATAATTTTAAATACAGTTAAATGTAAAAATTAAACAATACTTTTGTGTTAAGACAACTAAAATGACATAGCTGGGAGGTGAAAAAACAAAAACAGCAATTATTACATATAGATAATGTACTCAATTGTAGATTATCACTATAATAATTTATAACAGGTTAATATTTTATATGTAATATATTATTCATATTAACAATTAACAATATAATTAATATGTTAATATATTAATAAATAATCTTTATTATGAATAATAATTATTAATTAATAATGATTGAATTGGAAATATAATGTAATGGTATATTATATAATCTATATTATATTATATTATATTATATTATATATAATACCATATAATAATATTATATATAATAGGTGAATTTTATATATTCACATGTATCTTTATATGTATACGTATTTTTTTTCCTCTAGGTTAGACATAAACACTTAATTATAGCAAATGTACTTATCCATAGATTACATCATGTGATCAGACTTATTAATATTCTTTATTGTGAGACTTTTAAGTAATCCAGTTTTCTGACAGTCCCTGATGTTGGGCCTGGACCTTTTCAACTGTGTAGTTCTTAGAGAGTTACCCATATTCTTATAAGTATCCCCAAGAAACTCATTAGCTCATCAAATGGGACTTAGATAGAATCCTTCTTTTAGTTTATACCTTATCTATCTGTGTTGAAAGACATTTCTTTATATCTATAGATCTGTAAGTAACCCCCCCAAAAACTCAGTAGTTCACCAAATTTGACTTAGTCAGAGTTCTTCTTTTAGTTTGCCTATGCCCTATCTATCTGTGATGAAAGAATTTTCTTTATATCTCCATGGAAAAAAAATTATGATTTCTCCCTTAACAGAGTGGCCAATGTTTTATGCCAATGTGGACCATAATGGATGACTAGTGGCCTCAGATTATTGATCTCTTAAGGATATGGAAAACACTTGGCTTTAGTTAAACCAAATATACCTTAATTCATGGCAATCCCTAAAGAATCTGGACAGTGTATAACAATGACTGAGTATGGGGATAATATTCTGTGAGTTGTATGATCCCACCTCCTTCACTCTGGAAATATACTAGAGATGGATAATACCACCTACACCTTGAATACCACCTGTGGAGACTTGCCTGAGAATCTGGATTCTAGAGGCATGGACATATAGTTGGTGAGATTGGGCCCTATAAAGATATTCTATGACTTAGGCTAATTCCCTTCCACTACCAGAAAGCTTACGGAGAATCATTCCCAATTATAGAGAGCTGGATGTGCTGATGCCCTGCTCATCCATGTCACTGCACCTACCATTGTTCTTTGACAGAGCAATTAATACAAGAGTTCAAATCTTTTAATGTCGCAATGTCCCTTTTTACTTTTTTACTTTCCCCTTAGCTGCTGGGTCCGGAAACAAATTTACATTAACTCACCACAAATGGCAGCAGATCTTCACTGAGTCTTTCTATCCCCTAATAAGCAATTACATCACGGAGGTAATAGAATGCTAAGTTCTGTGTGCCTTATAGAATCAGAAAAGGATCTGAAAGCAGTAAAACGACAGTGAAAGAGAGTAAAAGTAATCTGTGTGGAAAAGGTTTGCTTAAAATCCACAATGTTAAATGAAAATTTAAGTGTCAGCATAGATCACCCCCTCTGAATTGTTGGCCATTCATTAACAAGGTTTATAAACTGTATCATGCTTACTAGGAGGATAGACTTTCCCATATTAGATCAAAGATTTACTGATAAGGTTTCATAGTTGGGTTGAAAGCTGGACTCAGATCTTTAGCAAGTTTTCTATGGTAAAGTTGGTTTTATAACATAACAAAACAGATCTAGAAATATCCAGACAGCAAGATTGGATGGATGTGCTTGAGAAACTTGATATGGCCTCCATTTGAACAGTGCCATATCTGAAAACCCTCTAGGCTAACAGAATGGCTCATACAATTTACTAAAGAGAAATCTTGTCTCACTACATGAAGGCTATGCAAAGCCTTTGCCTACGGCAAATGCCAACTGATGTGACACTTTCTCATCTATCTCAAGATCTTTTCAAATTTCTTTCCAAAATAATATTTTGAATTTTTATGATCTAGTAGGTAGGAGAATGTCATGGAAGAAAGAAAAATACTTTTCACCAGCAGTTATTTACATCTAGCATGCCTGAAAATGGAACTAGTTTGTTAAGAAAAACATCTGGCTAGACATGTGAGAATTAATTCCTGGGGATGCTCCATAGTAACTTAGGATGAAAATCCTCTTACATTGATCCTAGTATGTTGTATACAATGTGATTTTTAACAATAGTTATCTAGAAGCACATGAAGGGTAAAACCCAGAACTTCCTTAACATGAAGCAGGGAGTAGATTTCATAATACAAAGGCAAATGGCACACAATTATTAAAGATAAACCACTTTAAAAATTTTCAGGATTTGATGATGACATTTCAACAGGAGAAAATAAGGACAACAAATGATAATCATATTTCACATATAACTTTTAACAATAGATTAAGAATAGCCATGTAGAGTCCTAATGTCCCCTGATTCACTGCAAAAGCATTGCATGTTTTCTGGGTTTTAGATCTAAGTCAGTTTGCTAAATTAAATCTACTGATTAAAATATCATACTTGTGTAGGGAATAGCCCCATTAAACTCATTTCTGCTCATCAGAAATGAATAGGAGATGCAATTTCCAGCAAAACTCAGCTGTTTGCAAAACTATATCTTTATTAGGATAGAAGGAATATCAATATGTTTGGAGGATTCTGAAAACAAAGTTTGAACCCCAACTTATAGCAAAAGAATTAATGTAACATTCTTTAAGACTATGCATCTATAAAGATAGCATGAATAGCAATTGAACATGACCCAAATATGCCTCAGTTCAGTTCCTGATTGAGTAAGGCTGGGTCATTGCTGCATCCTGTGAGCACATAATTGTCATGGATATATTTAGTAGCTGACAGGACCATCACCTTGTTCCCTCATCTGTGGATGAAGAGTTATTATGCTATAAAGGGCAAAGCAGAAGCCTGTGAAACTGTTCCCTTCTCCATTTATAGTAAATTACATGAATACCACATCCTAGATAAAGTGGCAGAGATTAATGTCACCCTCAAAAACATCAAGGATATGACAGTGATATTTCTTATTGAATACTTGATTAATCTACTGATGTGCTCTAAGCAATAGGTCTTGCCAAATGAAAGTAACCTGTTATACATATGCCAAAGATGAAATGGTATGCAAAATAATATTTGTGTGTGCATTAGAGTTACATGGGATAAATTCTTACATAATACTCTCCCTAGCTTTACACTGGTCCAGAAAGTTAGATTTTTCATTTCGTACAAGGAAAGGCATATTCTTGTGTTAGGACCGACTTGGAAGGACTGCAGATCTATTATTAACCATCCTGATGGTGATTTGTTAACCTGCTATCCATCACAATGTTGATTAAAAGAACACATCTGGGCATATTTCTGCTCATTATATGAATCCACTGTACCTGAGTTCATTAAAACATTATTGTAAGGAACCAGGTAAGAGCTGCTTTGATATTTCTAGTCCATAGACTACTTGGGAAATTACTAATCTATGACATTGAGAAGACTTAGTACCTAATATGAATGGGACCCAGTAAATTTTATTTCCTCCGACAAGTCACATTTGGCTTGAGGGACAAAATTTTGCTGGTCTGCAATATACAGATCATACCATGTCATTTTGCCATAGTTAAAGGTACAAATGCACCATAGAGAAAGATATACTCTGTCAATTATTGATAACCTGACAAGTTTGGAAGGTGTCTAGGGTCCCAAGAAATACTAGGACATTTCATTCAAAGTAAAAGTCAGGGTGCTTCAGCTTGTAATTCTTTCTGCTAACAAACTGGGCCAGATATTAAATGGCTCTGTAGTCTTGAAAATAGTACATCCCAATCTTAGCAATAGAGAGGATTCACTTATTAGGTGATTCATAAGGCAAGTTTGGAATGTGATTCCATCAATAGAACCTTCTGCAGTAAGTTCAGATAGTAGTTGAAAGGGAAAGGTTACTTTCTTTTGTCCATGAAAACACACAGCATGTTAAATCCAAAAGACCACAAAAGGAGTGGTGGAGGTGGAGTTAAACCCTCAGGGCTCTCAAGCCAGGCTCTGTATTTTTTCTACAACAGAATGTGGTTTCCTTTCGCAAAACAGCTGTTAGCAAACTACTTGCTCATTTCTTTTTGACATGCGAAACTTAAAATAAAACCAGCTTTAAAAAATATCACATTCATAAGTGTATATGTCTCTGTGTATCTATTCAGAAACTAAACTGTTCAGTCTGTGTAATGTTGCTAGTATGTATGTTTCAAGAAGCCATGAGTTTGAAAGAGTTATAAAGGTATATGGGAAGGTCCAGAAGGAAGGGGTAAATTATGTAATTTTATTTTAGGGTAAATAATAAAAAAACAATTTTAAACTGAAATTGGCTTTTAGTCTTTTATTTTTTACAAGGTGTTCTTTATTAAAAAATAGTATCAAGCAGCATCTAGTATACTTATTATTCATTCTGATTATAAGCTACAATATAGATATAAAACTATTATCAAATGGGTTGACTAGGTTTGATTTTGAGACACTGTCATTACACATGATGAGAAGATAGAAATTAATATTAATTGTTGATATCCATATAATAACCATGTCAAATACTTGCACATGAAGAAGTACTTTTCAGCAGATGGAATACGTTTCCATCTTACTAGCTCTAATACATTTTACGCTGATATGATAGGCACTTTATTGGAAAGGAAATGGAAGTTATGAAAAAAGTAATGAACTTAGATATGTATGTAAGTTCATTATGAATGTAAAGAAGTCAGCATTTAGAATGAGAACTTGTACTGGCTAGTTTTGTGTGTCAACTTGACACAGGCTGGAGTTATCACAGAGAAGTGAGCTTCAGTTGGGGAAATGCCTCCATGAGATCCAGCTGTGGGGCATTTTCTCAATTAGTGATCAAAGGGGGTAGTGCCATCCCTGGGCTGGAAGTCTTGGGTTCTATAAGAGAGCAGGCTGAGCAAGCCAGGAGAAGCAAGCAAGCCAGCAAGGAACATCCCTCCATGGCCTCTGCATCAGCTCCTGCTTCCTGACCTGCTTGAGTTCCAGTCCTGACTTCCTCTGGTGATAAACAGCCATGTGGATGTAAGCTAAATAAACCCTTTCCTCCCCAACTTGCTTCTTGGTCATGATGTTTGTGCAGGAATAGAAACCCTGACTAAGACGGAACTTTATCTGGGTACTTAGGGTCAGACCCTGGACACTGGAAGCTCAAACAGTCTAGACAGAAGCTATGTGTCCTCCAGGAAAAAAAAGTCAGGTTGAAAATCAGAGGAAGGAAATGGCAGCAGTAGGTTCTTTTCTGAGGGGAACATGCAAAGTGTTGGAGGGAAAGAGAGATGAGGAGCCATGTAAATATAGTATTCACTTAGTAAGTTCTGGAAAAAATAAATTTAAAAACCAGAGAATGGAGATGTACTTGAAAGGGCCATATTGGGATGAGGAACAACGACAACAACAAATGGCCAGCAACCACTAAGCCCATCTGCAGGATGATGTCAGGAAGTCTGGCTTGTGTGTTTATTATTTTGGCATTTTAAGACAGGCTATAGTCCTGGCTACCCTAGAACTCATTCCGTAGACCAGATTGGTCTTGAACTGAGAGATATACCTTCCTCCCTTTTCTAAGTGCTGGGATTATTTACCACCATACCCAGTGACAACATGAAGTTTAAAGGACTGGATTTTAATAGAAACTGAAGTAGACCGTGAGGTGAGGTTTATGTATTGTGAGGCCAGGAGAACACTGAATAAACACACTACTCTATGGAAATGGTACTTAAAGCACTGGACAAGGCAGGATATGTGGTTCATACAAATGGGTACTCAGGATACTTAAGCTGCGTCACCTTCTTATGCCAATGTCTCTACTTAGCTGATAGTTCATAGTTTTCTGGGTACTAGATTAGCTGACACTAGATAATTAAACTGAGGTTGCATTATAATTCCATTCATGGCATGTACTTATGTGAGAGTAAAAGAGGAAGTTTCTGAAGAATAACTCTAAATGTGGATATCTGCTAGATATAGATGTAGTGTGGTAGTTACTGCTCCTAGTGAGCAGAACTTAGAAAATAAATGGTCTGTTATTAGAAAACACATCAGGGTAGTACTAGATATTGAACTGGAAAAGTCTGACAGTTGAAAATAATTAAATAAGGAAATAGTTGGATATGTGCATGAATATAGATGCTAAACTGGATGGCAATGTAGATATTTTAGGCAAGTATACACTATACCACAGAAAACTCACTTAAAGTAAAATTGTAGCAGCCATAAGAACTGATGTGGAGCCGTCAGAGGGTGGGTGAGGGTGGGGGTGGGGAAGAAATATGGAGTGTAGAAAATAAATTAATTTAAAAAAAAAAACAGAACTAAGTTACTCATCATCCATGATTGTAATACTGGAGGCTTTATATGGGCCCAATATTATGGACTTTCTTCACCAAGACTTCTACAAATAATGCATGGCTGAAGCTTTGTGAGCCATCAGTAAAGTCAAAAATGTCTCTGATTATCCAGCCACTTACAGCTCAGTTAATCACATTCTAAATAAACCAAGACTTGGAGTTAGAAAGTACACTGATAGGCATTGGAATGTTTTCTATAGCTGTGGTTGAACATCCATATAAACAAACACTCCTCAGGCCCATGAGCTTTCCTGTGAATTCATGTTCTGGTATGAACATAACTTACTGTTTTACTACTACACAAACTTGATTCTTCTTTTGTGAGACTTTTATCTGGACACAAGAAAAGGCACCTTACCTTTCATGGAAGTGCTCATAATTTGGCAAGAATAGAAGCAATTCAAAGATTATCAGGAGTTGGGGTTAGAGATTCCAGTGCCCTTCTCTCTTGAGACTTGGGTTTTTTTTTCAAAGTACATCCAAAGACTTAAATTGCACTGTACTGACTTGCTTGTTACCTATAGCCTTTTCCTCTGTAGTTTCTGTGACGTTGCTACCAAGAGTGAATGACATCCAGGAATCTACATAGTAATGAAATTATTGAAGATGCTGATTGCCACTATTCATTTTTCTCTCTAAGTGACATTTTTAATTTATTCCTTGGGAATTTTCACAAATGTACACAAGGTATCCTAATGGTATCCTGCCTTCTATGTGCTCCTGGTCCCTCATGACTCAAGGTATTTCCTTTACAATGTCATTTCTTTGTATTATTCATATGATTTTTATAAACCTCTGAGTCTAATTTCTTCTACCTTTATGTGCAGGGGCATGAAGCCATTTACTGGAGCATGGATAATCAAACACAGGCCATAGCCTCCAGAAATAAAAAATAACTCTACCACTGACGCAGCAATCAAATGCCAATAGCTCCTCAGCTCAGGTAGAGCCTTGTGAGTCGACTCCCATATCCATGGTGGAATTTTGTGGCAGTTGATGTAGTGAAGGTCTTGCTGCTACCAGATCTGCTGTGCATTCTTGAATACAACACTTACATTCATGTCATGTCCAGAAGACAGCCTTTCACATTACTTTTCTCCATTCTCCATTCTGCTACTACTCTTTCCCCATCTTCGTTGATATTCTTTGAGCCTAGAAGGGGCAAGGTGATGTAAGTGCTCTTTTTAGGTTGGGACACTCACAGTTATATATTCTCAGCACTATGATTATCTACAAATATTTGCACTAACAGCTGCCCAAAACAAAAAAATAACTTCTCTATCCAAGGTTAATAGTAACCCAGATATGTTATTGCAATTTATTAGACAGGCCATATCCCCCACATGACCCTCCATGAAATGACATAGAATATCACCCTCATTCTTGGCTGCCAATCACATCTAGATAAATACAATTTTAATTTTTGAAGACATCACATTGTTTAGTTTTAGGACATAAAGAAATCGACCTTGAACTGACTGGGAATCTTCCTATTTTTTCTGGTCAGCTTGCATGGCACCAGACTGTATTAGGCAGGCTACAAAGAGAGAAAACACATTAATTGTCTTATCCAGCACTGAGATCTACGATGCAGCATCAGTCTGCCAAGTAAGAAGTGTACACTCATGTGACAGTGGCATCCCCCTTACAGGGGTAATCAACCACTTTACGATTGGGTTAGAACCTTACTACTCAAGAGAAAATGTATGACTGACACTGTCAGCTATGTTATTCTGATAGCCGCATGGTTCCTTGTTATGTTTATCACTATGCACATGATAGCATTCTAGAGCTGGAAGGATGCATGGAAAGTATGCAGTCATCGTCTCACCTTTCGGAAAATGTGAAGCCTAGAAAATTCAAATCATTGCTTCGAGTTACAGATTTGCTTCAAGAAAAAAAATAGCAGCGGACCACCAGCTTATTGAAATTCATCCCAAGATTCGTCTTTCATATAATCAGCCTTCTCATTAAATCTGTTTAAGTAAGGAAATAAAAGTGGAAAATTATATCAACAAAATGTGGACTCATTTAAACACTGCCATACTGTAAACACGCCAGACCTTGGGGGACTGAGAACCTTCACACATTCACTCCATATTGGATTTCCAATATTAAGTGCCAGCAGCATCTCTCATAATCAGGATTGTGCCTGTTGTTTACAAAGTCAAGTGATATGAACTTCCAGATAGGGGTAAAGAAAATTGGACCATTTCATCACAAATGACTATACAGGGACGGAAAAAAAAAATCAGAGCAACTCATGTCAGTCACATGGTAGCTAATGTTGTGGAGTTTCAGAGATGGCTTCTTGCAAGCTGACAGTAGTAAAAAGTGAAATCTCTCCAAAGAATCTGGGATGGCTCAGCAGAGCACTTAAGACCTTTAAGGCTGTGAGGATGCTTTAGGCCGAAGGAAGCTGAAGATCCAGATTGGGATAAACAAGGAGATGTATGTGTAGATAAATCCCCACAACCCACTGCCCTTGGACTGCAAGATGGTGATTGGCATTGACATGCATGAGCGTAATCTGCTGCAGGCTGACTCGTATTTGAGAGTTACTAACACATCCAAAGATAAAGCTAGAATTTGTCCAGAAATAAGATGCCTTCTTAAACATCATGTTTGTAATGCCAAAGCCCAGCTTGAAATTGAAACTGCTGTTGTGCATAAATCTCCACTGCCAATGTCAGCCCATGTCAGGTCAGTTTTAAGCTTACATGTTGTCAGACAGCATAGGAAATTAAAGTCAAAGAAAGTTTGTCCTTATCGGATATGTTTAATTTTTCCACTCAATTGCCTCTTCTTCTTATATTGCAGCTCTTTGATGACTGGTACCATTCTCTACGTCTCTCTTTCTTTGCCACGGGGCCCAACACTTTTGATCTGCAGCACAAAATTTAAATATTTACCTATGCTTTATATGTATGAATATTGGAATATTGTGCCTGCATTTATATAAATGTGCCACGTGCATACCCGGTTCTGAAGATGGCAACAGATGGTGTCAAAAACCCATTCTGCTTTCACCTTAGCATTCATTTAATATTGAACTCTAGCCCAGCTTTAGAAAACTGCAAATGATACTCTACCATGTGTATGTTTTGTGTATGTGTTTGTGAATGAGTGGAGGTGGGGAGGATGACTTCTTGCTGTTCACTCTTCATTCCATGAAGGAAGGCTTACTGGATTAATCTTGTATACAACACTGGCTAAGAGACAAATTAGCAGAGACTCTTGACTCATGAATTATGGCTTTGTTCCTTTGAGCAGGACTGAGGATCTTCAGTGAAGTTCATTAGGGAAAGGCTCCATATGAAGTGAAATGTTTGGGATGGTAAGTATGCTGACTCTAATTTTTCTAGAAATAGATGAAAGATACAAATAAAATCCATTTTGCTCTTAGTAATTGTGATTTTAATAGCTAACCTGCTAAACACCCCCACTTACAAACTTAAAAGTTATACATATGACCTCATTTAACACTCCACAGTGATTCTCATAAATAACTATAATCTTTATAATTTTAAAGTTAGAAATAACATCTCCACCTGGTTAAATGACTTATTCACAAAGAGATTCATTTAAAAAAAATCAAGATTCACAAATCAATTAAATCCAAAGCACCAAACCTATTTGCCCCATCCTAAATCTCATACTTGTTTTCCTTTTGGTCAAATGCTAAAACCACTAGGTAAACTCAGAATGCACACATAAAAAATATATGTAATGGTATCATATAACATGTAATGTACACACTTTCCCACTTCATAATAAAGAAATCTCTGTTTGGGAAAGGCCAAGAAGCGTATTAATTCTGAGAGAATCCTAAGGAGATCTTATGCTAGATTATTTTTGTTTGTCTTGCTCCCAGATACTGTCATTAGTTTCATGTCATAGATAAACAAATTCACACAAAGAAGAACAGGAACTCTTTCAATTTCATTGCTAACAGCCCCTAAATTCTCTACTCGAATAAGTTCTATGATTCTAACCTTAAGAATCTGATTTCTAAACCTAGCTCTGCAATATCAAACTGTTAGAAGAGGATATTAAAATGTTGGAGCCAGATCTATGAGTGAGTTAGAAGAGAAAGAGAACAGTGTTAACCACAAAGCAGCAAGTAGGTCACATGCCAAACGTCAACTCCTCCAATCTTTTCTTGAAAGTGGCATATATGATAAGAAATCCCAAAGATCATATTTAGGGCACAGGAGAGATATTTGATATGATGTTTTATAGACAGAACACTTATGATTCCTTCAGAGAATAGAATGCTTCAGGAAATACCAACTAAAATATTGATGACAACACCACGCATACATAATCCTCTTTTCATAGATGCTTGTACTATTCTGTTTCATTTTTGTTCTTGGGAATAAAGAGATATGTACAAATTCATTACCTTTCAATAACAAACTGAACAGTTATACAAATACACCAGTAAATGTCTTTCTAGATCATGTAATTCCTTTAGGGGTTACATGGGAAAACCCCTGTCTATTTGATTTACAAAATGCAGATGGTGAGTAATTCTTGAATTGTTATTGATGTCTCCTAACATCTTTCTCAGCACCCTTAAAGAGAGATGCATAATTCTTTAAGACATAATATTACACTTAGGAATTGCTCTAAAAGATCATCAATCTTTTGTGTGCGACTTTGAGCACTCAGCTACTGTTAAATAAACCATGACGAGAAATGAAATTCAAAATACTTTGAGTGATTTCTGCAAAATGCTCTCCATTTGCCAATTATGTCCTACCATAATTCATTTTATCAGTTACTCATTATTCTTGGCTAAAAATACAGTTATGACAAATAGTGTATCTCAGAGGAAATTTCATGATCAATATGTTTCAGCCAAACCATTGCTTATATTCTGCACTTGGTGAAAATGATGTTGTGAGTGATAGCGGTGACTTTATTTGCAGTTGCTGATGAATTTGACTTTCAGGAATATAAATATAACGAAGAGGGCTATCAAAGCCAAGCACCAAGAATCAAAAATCAAGGCACAGCTGCTAAATATAGAATGGACTTTCAATGAGAATAAAGACATTCAATAAAGTAAGTCACTATTTTTATGCAACTTATAGTAAAGAAATCAAACACAAAATCCAAGAGGAGAGAAACTGTACTCTTTGCTTCTAACCTCCCAAAAGTACCTTGCAAAGTAACTTCCAAAGGTTTAACATTGAAATTATGCACTCCTTATTCTTTGTTTTTTATATGATGTGAAGAATGTATAGAATATTTTTCAGGTATTTAGATCTTGTGTCTTAGATTTTATATACCTTGAGAACAATCATAACCTCCTTTTGATTGTCTCACTAATGTGAATTTTCTTGGCAATGCCCCATATATAAACTAAGATAATTTTGTAAAATAATTATACATGAAAATTATTCAAATATAAAGTTGTTATTATTGTGACATATCCTCCAGAAAGCAGTATTTTCATAACACTGAAATAAGATTAGAATTAAAGCAATGTATTATTCATGTCTATAAGCTAAAAAATGCAGATGTATTAGTAAAGTTTATATAGTAAAACATATGTGAATTAATAGATTATGAAATGAACAGCAATTACATATTATATTTCATCCTTTTAAGCAACATCAGGTAAGAACTGCTGTTTGAGGTATTCAATGACATAATGCAATTCATCTGTGTCTATCTCCTCCTGCTGTGTTTGTGGGACACTTTCAGTAGTTATTCTGATATAGAAGTTTAGAAGCTCCTAAGGACTGTGATTCTCTCTCCCCACCACCTGAGGATTCATGGGATCAAAGTTCTGTTATTTTCAGAAAAGAACTAAGAGGAATATTTTGATCAAAATGTAAACCTTCTAAACTTAGTAAGCAGATGTTTGAGTGCAAATGGTTGTGAGTGTGGAAGATGCCAGAGGTAAAAACCTTGTAAAAGGAGGAATCAACCATGGATTAGTGAGCAAGCAAGGAGTACTGGGAGAGGCAGTCAGAACACATTTCCCTGTGTGTACAATTTGCGTAATATCTGGATGATTATGTGGCTAGACCCCAGGAACAGAACAGTACACTACCTTAAGGAAACCTCTTCTCTTCTGTATTAAATAAGAGGAAACTCTGCGAGCAGAGCAATGGCCTGGCCAGAGATTTGCTTGGGCAGATTCATGTAGACCTGAGACTCAGGCTACAAACCTTAGATAAAGACTTACCAGGGATCAAAGAGGAAAGATAACTAAGGAATGTGTTTTTTTCAATTCCTTTGTTTCTATTGCACGCAGACTTCCTTCCACATATCCCTTAGTTGACTAATACGGTCTCCCTTTTTTTTTAGAAGTTTCTTTATTTACAATATCTCCTTTCCCAGGTTCCCCTCCAAAACAAAAAAAACAAAAAAACAAAAACAAAAACAAAAACTAAAACAAACCTCTGTTCCCTCCTCTCTCCCCCTGCTCACCACCCCACCCTCTCCTGCTTACTGGCCCTGGCATTCCCCTACACTGGGGCATAGAACCTTCACAGTTCCAAGGGCCTCTCCTCCCATTGATGACCATTTTGACCATCCTCTGCTATACATATGCTGCTGGAGCCATTAGTCCCACCATGTGTACTCTTTGGTTGGTGTTTTAGTTCCTGGGAGCTCTGAGGGTACTAGTTAGTTCATACTGTTGTTCGTTCTAAGGGGCTACAAACTCTTCATCTCCTTGGGTCCTTTCTCGAGCTTCTTCAAGTTCAGAGATTCCTAAGGTCTCCAAAATGAGATACAAGTTTTAGGATCCAACAAAGCTATATGAAATCAGAAATCTAAAATTATTGACCATAATGATCAAATTGTTTTAGAGGCTTTCAAAACTCCTTAAGGGAAAAGTATTCTCTTCTGGTTAAGAGGATAATCTCTAGCCTCATTAGAGACATAACAGGCCAATGGCCTGCTTAAGACTGTCAACACAGAAACAATTACTCTCTCTTTAAAGGGGATGAGATTGTTCATTCTGTGGTCAAATATGAATATGGATCATGCTTAGTAATACAGAATTAGTTTACCCTAAATTTCAAGTTCTAAAAAGGAAGTGGTTTATAACATTAGAACAAAGTCAATAATGAAGACGTCTTTCAATTATGTAGCAAACCTGAGAAATTAACTATCTGCCTTATATGCTCTCTGATGACATTCTTAGACATTGGATTGGTAGAAAGTCCAATGGTGTGAAGTTATTACAATCTGAAAGGTTTTTATTTGTTAGTCACACGACATTATGTCTGCCACACAGGTGGAGACGTTGGAGGCTAAAAATTGATCAAGATAAATTATACCTATGGTCTAGATCTCCATCATTCTAACCCTCCACATAACTGAAGCTATGATTCCATTGCCTTTGCAGAGACACTTTCTGCCTAGGAATTTCTCTTCAAAGACCATTCTTGAATAACTCGGAAGATTCAGACTCACATAACATTCCAATAAAGAGTTAGATAAAACAATTAGCTGTTTAATGAGATAATACATTTTTCTTTATTAGAAATTATATCCCATGAGGCCTGATGCAGAAAGGAAATCAGAAAGACATAACCATTGTTTGTTTGTTTGTTTAGTCGGTTGGGTTTTTTGTTGTTGTTTTGTTCTGTTCTGTTCTTTGTGTTTTGGTTTTTTGTTTTTTCTTCCTTCCTTCCTTCCTTTCTTTTCTTCTTTCTTTCTCTCTTTCTTCCTTTCTTCCTTCCTTCCTTTCTTTTCTTCTTTCTTTCTCTGTTCCTTCCTTCCTTCCTTCCTTCCTTCCTTCCTTCCTTTCTTCCTTCCTTTCTTTCTTTCTTTCTTTCTTTCTTTCTTTCTTTCTTTCTTTCTTTCTTTCCTTATGTCTTTTTCTTTCAAATGCTGGCCAGAAGTTAAGATGTAGTCTTGGTACCCTGAGCTTCCTTATTTTCTTTAAAGGTCTTACCACATCTTGTAGCTGCTTGTTTACATATGACTGCCATCCATGCCAGGTTAAATAAAAGGCACAGTGGCTGTCTCTCTTCCTCTTTTCCATCTCCCTCTACAAGCAACTGCTGAGATTCAAAGCCTGCCTGGTGTTTTCCTTTTATAACTCTAATAAAATTGTCCTTGGACTTCTTGTCAGCTCTTAAAGTTGTATAGGTAAAATTAAGAACCCAAGAATTTACCTTGCTTTTCTGATATTATGTGATGATTCTGGTAAGATTCCACCAATGTGTTAGTAACATAATGATATGGTTCCTTTTTGGTAAAAAGAGTAAACTTAAAAAATATACTATCAAAGATGGCAACTGCAGTTTGTAACAGAGAACTGTGTTTTTGGAAGTCACTGAGAGTAGATTCTAATATTTTCACTCAATTGCTCAGAGTAAAATGTTACATTATATAAGGTGACACATATACTAAGGAATTTGATTTAGATAATCCATATTGTTCACATACTTAAAAATATGGACATATGACTATGCCCAATTTTCATTTGTCACTTTAGATAAACTAATTAACAAATAGTAGTTATTTTTCCTTTTCTACCAAAAGAAAATAATGACACAGTGACACTGCAAGCCTTCACTAGAAGCAAGATGAGAAAATCTCCTTGGCTGGCTGCTACCATTTCATATTTCCTCTAATTCAAAGTGCACTGTTTTCCATTGAGATACTGCCTAGTTCAGGAGAGAAGGAAGGGAATGATGAAGCCTAAAGAGCTTCAGATGATTAAGGAAGTGAATTCAAGATCCCAGTGCTCCATTAGCTCTTCCTTCTCTTCTCAAAGTGCTACTCCACCATGCTGAGAAGCAAATCCCTCTCAGCCACTGCAGGGATTCTCCTTAGAGCCTCTGTCAACAAGACCTCCTGCAAGCCTTTGCTCTAACCAGCCATCAGCTTGTGCCTCCCAAGTTAACTTGGACTAGGACCTAACTGAATTTCATTAACATCCCATAACATATTAAATTCTAAACCAAAGCTACATTTGCATGTTATTTGATGGTATTTATAAGCTTAATTTTTAACATTTATCACATCATGAATATTCTTCATTCTAATGTTACTCACTTGGGGTTTCATTTGTTATTTGGTTTTATAAATAACAGTTTGATTGTCATCTTTGGATATAAACATTCACTGGGAATAGGAAGCTTCTCTCAACCTTGATCTCTTTAGTGAGGCTGTGTGTCTCCAATATCCATTGTGTTTATTTATACCCAGTACTGAGTTCTTCCTGGGATTTGGACACAGATTGAATACTCACTGCATATGCTTGGGCATGCTGTTAGGTCACACTCCTGTTCTTACCATTTTAAAACAGATTATAAAAATGGTGCTCAGAGAAGCTGAGGGCTTGGCCAAGGTTTCTGCTGGGAAATAGAGGAGGAGGGATTAAATCTAGGACTGCTGGAGTCCAGTGTCCACAAATACACAGTATAACAAAGGTGTTCCCTGGGTATGTGGAGGATGCAGGGCATCAAAATACAACCACTTAGCAACACTGAAATATTTATCTGTCATTAGATGGTCTCTGTGGGGTTTTCTCACAGACCCCTGCTCCCTGAAAGGCATCTTCTAGCTTGCATCTTTACCTGAAATAATCTAATGCTGAGATGCCAGATAGTGTCAGTCCCCTATGGAGGAATTTTCTGAAAACTAGTACATTGCCTTCAGTTGTTGCATATTTAAATAAAATCCTGAATGACTATTGTCACCCAGGGGAAAAGACTGCCAAGACTCTTGAGAAATCAAAAAAATTAAAATAAATAAGAATAAAGATAAAAATGACAGATCAATCAGACAATGCATTTGGAACAATTTGACCAAGGGTTATTAATAATACTTACATGGCAATTCACTCTACACATGAAATGCATATATAACCACTTCCATTTGGTAGGCAAAAACAAGACGCAAAGCTTCAAAGAATAAAACTGAGAAAACCACACAGAAGTATGAAAGCCACAGTGAATGCCCCCCACATCAGTACAGAATTCTGTATGTTACATAGTAGCCTGGCACTATTGTTCAGTCCAGGGATCAAAGCACCAGTAAGGCCCCAGGAGCAGTGATGCCTCACAGAGAGAAGATAACATGTTACTATTCTGTAGACTAGAAGCCCAGGTAAGATAACCTCAGTTTACTTGACCTGTGCAGGCATCCCATTGTCCAACTCTGAATTGAATACAACCCATGTCAGGCTTGTACTAAGCCACAGCTTTGAACCTGCACCTCAGAACTGCAATGCAGGAAGAACCAACAATCATCCATCTACTTAATGTAAAAAAAATAAAAAATAAAAAATGAAAGATGATGAATCCCAGAGCCTTTATAGAGGTATTGCTTACAGTAGTCCGTTTTGAAAGATCTTAAGCATTTTTCTATGTTGAAGGTGAGTAGAAATGCCTTCCATTTTGAAGTGTTTAACTTTCTTTAATATAGTATGACCAAGTATAAAATACCACCAAAAGCAAAATACAAAACAAGTAAGAGCTTGGGAGGAGAAAGTCAACATCAATGGCAATTGAAAATGACAATGCCTTTCTTTCCCAAGTGGCCAACTTGGGTGAAAATAATGCGTGAAAAGTAAATTTTCAAGACTATCTTATATACATCTGAATGGGCACAGTGGGTCTGTACAAATATATAAAATTACTTTCTTGATTTTTGATTTATAACTGATAAAGATGCAATTAGTATGTGACAGAATCTAGCATTCTTTGCACAAATTTTGGAAAAAGGCTAGAGAGCACATTCTCAGAGTACACATTTCTAAAATTGGTAGACAGACCTGAAGAATATGACAAAATGAGGGCTATTTTCTTTCTTATCTCTTCCACTATTTTATTGAAAATAGGTTATTTTCTCATATAAAAATCCTGGTTACAATTTTTTTCCTTCTACTCCTCCCAGTTCATCCCTTTTATCTGGATCTACTCCATCCCTGTTGCTCATTAGAAAAGAATAAGCTTCTAAATGATAAAACAAAACAAAATAAAATATAATAAAACAAAACAATAATGATCAGATTGAATTAGGACAAAATAAACCAACAGAAAGAGAAGAGCCCAAGAGAAGGCTCAAGGAACAGAGACCCATTTGTTCACATACTTGATATTCCCATAAAATTACTTAACTGAGAGCTACAGAATATATGTACAGGACCTGGTATAGTCTCCTGCAGATTCTGTGCTTGCTGCTTCAGTTTCTGTGAGTTCATATGAGCCCTGCTTAGTTGACTTAGAAAGACTTGTTCTCTTCGTGTCCTTCATCCCACTTAGCTCTAAAAAACTGTATGCCTTCTTTTATACAGAATTCCATGAACTCTGAAGGGAGGGATTTGGTGGAGACACCCCAATTTAGAGCTCTGTGCTCCAAACTCTCTTTCTATGTATAATGACTGACTACGGATCTATATTTTGTTCCCACCCTCTGAAGGATGAAACTTTTCTGATAGTGGCTGAATAAATCACTGATCTAGCAGAATGTTATTCTATCACTCAGAGTAATTGTATCATTATTTTTTCTTTTCTTATCTCCTCCTCCTCTTCCTCCTCCTCTTCTTCCTCCTCCTTCCTCCTCCTTCCTCCTCCTTCCTCCTCCTCCTCCTTCTTCCTCTCCTCCTCCTCTTCCTCCTCCTCCTCCTTCTCCTTCTTCTTCTTCTTCTTCTTCTTCTTCTTCATCATCTAGAACAGTTATATTTGGTTTTATCCTATACTCAATGGACTGTCTAATCCATTTGGTTCTTGGTCACCCAAGCAGTGTTTTTGTATGCATTCCATCACAAAGAGTGGGCTTTAAATTAAATAAGATATTGGTTGGTTACACCTACATGATTTTGTTACTATTGTCCTAGCATATTTTGCAGTTAGGACATGTTTATGTTTCATTTTTGTACTTTCAGAGTAACTTTCTCTACCAAAAACACTAGAAAAAATGGGTGAAAGTGGGTCTGCATCCAAAATTTTAACTGTAAATAACATAGGAGACAGTCACTCCAATAATACCTCCCATTTATTGAAAGAAAAAGGAGAAGTTGTGGAACAAATAGAACTGTGTCACCATTAAAAAAAGATTCCAGACAATTCTCATAATTGAGAACAAAAGGCGCTTGAATCTGCTCCCAACCAGATTCCTGTCCTGGAGCATATGACCCTGACACCCCAGTAAGAGGACTATGACAACTGGTCATATAGCAAAGTACCCAGAGTTCTCCATGCTAATGAGGTCTCTAGATTGGCTAGCCTGAAGATTTAGCCAATGAGTTTTCCTTCATAGACATTCCTTCCTATAAGAGGTATTTAATCTCAGGTCTACCCTGAGTAAGTTGTATACATCCTTTTCACCATGAGTAAACAGTTTAGACAAGCATGGACTGTCTCTCTCATCAAGAACCACTATAGGGAGAAACCTTCATTACTGAGCGGTACCACTTAAGTCTCCCGAAGATGACCTCTCAGCTCTCCTGACACTCACCCCTGAGGTAAGCCAGATCCTCCCACATACATACCCCAGGTTCCCAGGGGAATCTGTATGCCCAGGAGTTCGTAAGCATAGCCTTGGCCCAGCCTACACTATTTCTCACAAGCTGGGGCCCCCATCTTAGGTTGCATTTCATCTCCTCTGAGCTGTGTGTGTCGATGTGTCCCAGCAGCCTAGCACCCAACTGGTAGAGAGGAAGGAATGTAGCCTAGTGCCTTTCCATTTTGTCTCCATGAGGAGAGTCCTGACACCCCAGGGGCCAGTGGCAAGGCAATGCTCACAGATCTACAGATAAGGGTTTTATGATGACAATAGCTACGCCTCTCCATGTTTAACAAGTTGTGTGAGTGTTGTCTGCAGCTGGGATCTTATGGTCAGTTTATGCTCAAATGGAAATAACACATAGTTCCAGTACTGAAGCTTTGTTGACAAGAAATGGCTGATTTAAATATCATTTCCTCCAGTACTTGGAGACTTCATTAGGATTGCCTTCATACATTTTAGAAAGATTCCACTGCGCTAGGTCTGTATACCATTCCTCAAATACTCCAAACTTGGTTATCATTTACTTAATTGATATATCTACATATAAGTAAATACATATCATATTTATCTTTCTGGGTCTTCTTTATCTCACTCAGAATTATGTTATCCTAATTCCATATATTTGTCTGCAAATATAATGATGTCATTTATGTTTACAGCCAAGTAATACCTCATTGTATAAATGTTCTGTTGAACTGTGAAAGGCAGTCTGTGTTCTGGTTGAGTAAGGCTTACTCTGGAGACCCAGTAGAAAATTCTACAAGGGCCAGAACAGTGAGCTATGCCCCCAGACATAGATGTCTGACACCATGAGCCATAGACAATGTGCCAAGCTCCTAGTATTCTGGCTGGACTCCACCTTCATGGTCACCTGACTACAGCCAGGTGTGCCTTGCCCCACAGTTACCTGGGAACAGCTAGGTATCCCAGTCCACTATAAAAGGGGCTGCTTGCCCCCTTCTCTCTCTCAAGTGCTTGCTTTCTTTCTTGTCTTTACTCTCACCTCTTGCTTCCTCTCTCTCCTTCCCTTCCCCATCTCTCCAAGTGGCCATGACCAGTCTCTACTTTTCTACCTTCCCTCTCTCTCTTTTCTACAATAAAATGCCTTAACACCATGGAATGACTCCTTTCTCAAGACTTGCAGTGCTAGAGCAATGGATTAGGCCTTCCCCTAAAGAGCTGAGTCTAATTTCATGCAGGAAGACCTTCCAATGTTTCCAGTCACGAGAGTGGACCAAGGATTCTTGCTGGGCATGGGGGACCACTTGGTGCCCCCTTTCTCCCTGGCCCTTTCTCCCTTCAGCCCTGGGGCTGACTGTGCTGTCCCAGAGGCCCCCACCCTGTTCTCAGCTCTTCTGTGGTGTCTAGCAACGTTCTGAGATGCCCAAGAACTAGAACCTGTCGTACTTGGCCCCCATGAGGCCCAGGGACCCCGGCCTGCTCCTTCACACCCCCCACAGACTGGGATCCAGTGGCTTCCAACAGCCAGACACCCATCTGCAGCATGGAGAGCTTTCAGGCAGTCTCCCATGTCCGCTGGCCAGTGCCCCTGTGCTCTGGCTAGAGGAGAGTATCCCTCCTGCCCCTTTACTTCCCCCACTACCTGTGCTCTACAATGTAGCACTTTTTTGCCAGATCTTCTGTTAAGGAACATCTAGGTTGTATCCAATATCTGGTTATTATGTATAGAGCAGCAATGACATTGTTGAGCAAGTGTCCTTGTGGTAGAATGAAGTATCATTTGGGTATATGCTGAAGAGTAGTATAGCTGGATCCTCAGTTAGATTAATTTCCATCATTCTGATGATCTGCTACACTGATTTCCATAGTGCCTGTACAAGTTTCCACTCCTACCAGCAATGAATAAATGCTCCCCATATTCCACATTCTAGTTGGCGGGAGAAGAGCTCTCATTTGTATTACTGATCTTAGCCATTCTGATAGATATAATATAAAATCCAAAAGTAGTTATGGTGAGCATTTCCATACTGGGCAAGGATATTCTCAGTCATTTTTGGGCTTTCTCTATTGATAATTTTTGTTAGATCTGTGCATAAAGGCAATTTTTTAATACTTTAAGGGTGGATGGGTCACAGTCCTATCCTAGACCAATGAGGCATTCACATGCTCAGTCATTGTAAGACAACCACAGCACCATGCATTGGTATTTCCAACCTCAGTATTTTTTTTCCTGCAAACATGAAACATAGCTCCAGATACTTGATATATATATAGCTAATGATCTGAGGAATGCACATTTTCAATCTCCACCAATAAAATTCGAGTCACTTCAAGTTTAAATGGAAGGCATAGTCCCTGTTAAAGCTTCATTACCTTGTACCACAGAGATTTGTCATACATAGTCTTCAGGGCCTTGATTACAGTAGCTGCCTTGACACTCTACCACACTGGTTAGAAAAATAGTAACTGCTTTCCCAATGAAGTATATGTCTTCCAAAAAGTGGGAGTAAGACCACAAAGAAGCAGGTGAGGGTTTTATGGGACCACTAGTATGAGACATGTCAAGTTTGTCATCTCAGGTGAGGTAAATTATTGCTCTTACAATTTCTGCCACTAGACTGCAATATGCATGTTGGGTTACTTCAGAGCCTAGAGGCAACCGTTATCATATTGTAGAATAGGAATGGACCCTCTGGCCCTCATTAGGGATAAATGATGAGGCTTCAGTAAGTCAGTGCAGATCCTAATTTCAGTGAAAGTTGCCTAGGATCCCAGGAGAAGTGCTCAGAAGTTCCTTTGATGCTATACAAAGATGATATGTTAATTCTCTCACAAGGCTCATGAGCATCTTTAAAGAAGCTTGGGGTACACAGTTTGCAATAACATTTGGAAACTACTTCAAGCCATGCCAACAAGTATGATGGTACAGCCACGCCTAACCATGTGACATGGCAACAAATGACTGGATGAATGTAGATTATGTCATCAGTCTGGTGGCTCCAAGCAGACAATGTTTTGAGGCCAAGCCAGTACCCTCCTTTATGTAATGAAAATGTTATGTTTGAATTTGGAGCAGAGAAGACGGTTTGGGGGCATTTACTATGTACCTGTTTCACAGATTTCTACTCTTTAATGTGTTGTTTCAATGAGGTTATCCTGAAGTGAGATAAAAGAGGAAAAACATCTCAGGCCCAGTATATGAACTTGACATGAGCCAAAAATTCATCCTTGCTTCATTCTTTCCCTGGCAAGATATCTCTGAAGTTGAATATAGAAATCACTCATTTCAAATAGGATATAGACAAGTGCACAGAAAATGTATTTCGGGCCCACTGTGCAAGGATATCAGAGAGGCCAGATGTCAGAATGTAGATGAAACCATGGACTATTCAAGTACATTGTCTTGGTTGCTTAGATATCTGGAGGAAGTATGAAATTAACAAAGTCTGGAAAAGATGCAAGAATATAGTGCTGTACATAGATTCTTTTTAAATTATTAATAATTTTCTTCATTTATATTTCAAATGACATCCCACTTCCCAGTTATCCCTCCACAAACCTCTCATCCCATCCTCCCTCTCCCCTTCCCCTTTGCTTCTATGAGAGTACTCCTCTACCCACTCTCCCACTCCCCCATCACCACCCTAGCATTCTCCTACACCGGGGCATCAAACCTCCACAGCACCAAGGGCCTCCCTTCCCATTGATATCAGAAAAGGCCATCCTCTGCTACATATATATCTGGGCCATGGATCTCTCCATGTATACTATATGGTTGGTGGTTTAGTCTCTGTGAGCACTGGGTGGTCCCGTTAGTTGATATTGTTCTTCTTATGGGGTTGTAATCTCCTTCAGCTCCTTCAGTACTTCCCCTAGCTCTTCCATTGGGTCCCCAGGCTCAGTCTGATGGTTGGCTGTACTACCTGAAGACACAGGTATACCACTACTGGACATATACCCAAAAGATGCTCCACCATATAGCAAGGGCAGATGCTCTACTATGTTTATAGCAGCCTTATTTATAATAGCCAGAAGCTGGAAACAACTCAGATGTCCCTCAGCAGAAGAATGGATACAGGAAATGTATTCATTTACACAATGGTGTACTGCACAACTATTAAAAACAATGCCATCATGAAATTTGCAGGCAAATGGGTGGAACTAGGAAATGTCATCCTGAGTGGGGTAACTCATTCACAAAAGAACACACATGGTATGTATTCTTTGACAAGTGGATATTAACCCAAAATGTCAGAATACCCATAATACAACCCACAAACCATATGGATCTTAAGAAGTAGGAAAACCAAAGTGTAGATGCTTTAATCCTACATAGAATGGGGAACAAAGTAATCACAAGAGGTAGAAGGAGGGGGGGACTTGGGATGGAGACACGATGGGGAGCGAAAAAGGGGGAGCAGGATCAGGTATTGGAATGGACAGAAAAAAAAGTACAGAGGGTCAGGAAATTGAATTGAAATATGTAGCAGTGGGGGATGAGGTATCCATTAGAAAGTCCTAGACACCAGGGAAGCAAGAGGCTCCCAAGACCCAACGGGGACGACTTGTATTTAGATTCTTAACATATCCATGCCAATTAAATCAATGAACTGTAGATTAAAAAAAACCAGAGGCAATTAGTCTAATGGATTGTAGCTGACTGCTCTGCTTAGTATAATCAATAAAGTCATAAAGAGAAGTCATGGTGTCAGTGATAGGGACTGTATTTGAACTGAATAGCATGAGTTGTCTTTGGAATGGCAAAAAGTGTGGGATTGGTGTGCTCTGGATCTAATATCATCATCTGGCTTCTTCAGGCACTGCATATACACAGTAAACATATATACATGAAGACAAACACTCATATACATACTATAAAAATATAGCTACATAAATTCTGTCTTAGATATGGCTTCATCATACTATGAGGTTAAATATATTTATCTATCTAGCAGCAAAATGTTAAAGCAATACATGACTTATTTTACCTTACCTTGGGTTTAAACAAATTTCATTACCCATTTTCAAAATATTATATATGTTAGATTGAATTAAAAGAAATTCAATTGAATCAGAAGATACATTTCTAGTTGGAAAGCTTAAGTTTGTACACAGTCAAGTATTATACAAGACAAAAAATACTGGTAAAGTTATTAGACTCTGAAGTAATGAGGAATTTTTAAGTGAATTAGGAAAAAACAGGGGGTGATGTCAGAACCTCAAGGTATTTAATATACCATCCTTAGGTTGTTCGACTTTATGATTAATAGTGGATAGGCAACTGAAAGAAAAATGTTGACAAGTAAAGCTTTAGGCTAGTGGGTTCAGATAAGAGGGTAAGCTTCATTTCAATCTAGATGAAAAATTTAGCAAAGATAGTGAACTTTATCTATGGGTAGTTGAATGACATGTGATGTAGCTTTTTCTGAAAGTATGTAAGATAACACAGAATAAAAAGAAGAGAATGAGTAATTTTAGTTGTAAACAGATTAATTAGGTCTATGCAGAACTGCTGGCTCTAAAAACTAGAGGAGTTACATGTATTTGTAACATGAGTACAATGCAAGAAAGTAGAATCCTACTGGAAATACAAAATAATGTCTTTAATATTTAAATGAAACAATTTTAGCTACGCTCATTAGTTAGCTTATTTGGTCACAGAGAATGCTAAAGGCTAAGAGAAACTGTATAAAAATGAGAAAATAAACTAACTTAAAATATTTTCTCTTTTCTTTTTTCTTTTATAAAAATTTCAGAACAAGATGATTGTTTAAGACTAGGAAAAGTAAAACTGCCACCTTAGAAACTGAGCAGTCAAAGATGGAACATGACTGAGTGTAAGAATAAAGAGGAGGACTTCAGGAAAAAGGAGTAGGTAGGTGTAGGTCATTAAAGCTGGGATGCCAAGAAGTGACATTGCAGGTTATTGGATTATCTCATCCCTGTGTGGTTAATACCACTGACAAGCTACAAAAGATATTGCCCCAGAGAATGGTGATGCCAGCTAACTAAGGACATCAAAGAACAAGAGTTACTGACCTAGACAGACCTGCTGGCAATAATAAGAGTGGTAATAAGTCATAAACTTTAATGACAAAACCTTGAACTAAGAATTCTTGTTTTAGCCAGTGGAGAAATAGTTTGGAAGTTGTAATGAACAAGAAGCATATAGGTAACGTATGGATTAGAAGAATGCAGTAGAACATTTTTAAAAACCATATTTTTTTTCTCATATGTATATATGTGCATATTGTCTGTGTAGACATTAATATATACATGATTGTGTTCACAGTAGTGTAGCCACTGATATGTTTCTTTTGTTCAAATACCTAACAATTGCTCATGCTACCACAAACTATTCCAAGTAAAGTCAGTGGATCACAAAAAAATGCCATGGAAGTAGGAAAGGGTGTTAGTGAGAAAAAGAGCAAGCTCAGCAGCAGTGAAATGGTGACTATGTTCAAACATTGTTTACATACAATTATATATGAAATTGTAAAAAAATCAAACTAAAGTATGATCATAATTGTGATCTGCGCAATCGTCTCGCCAGCAAGAACGCACGTGGACACCAGGATCCTTCTGCAGCAACTGTTTATTGCATCTTTAAGAGGAAGACCCTAAGCCCTGAAAAGGCACTGCTTATATACACCCTGGAGCGGCGTGTTCATTTCTGATTGGCTGTTTGCTCATTACCTCATGTGACGCCCCGGGATAGGCTGTGATTTGGCGCGCTCTGGCCCTTAGCACATGCGCAGACTACTTGTTTACAGGGAGAAGACACCGGATGCTGGCGCCATTTTGTAATGGCGATTGAGCCAGCTTGGGCGTGGCTCTCTACACATAATATTAAATATTAAATTGTTACTCTTTTTCTCTTAATTTTAACTCCAGATTTTGTTCCCCTCCTGGCCCATCCTCTAACTGTTCCACATGCCATACCTACTCCCTGCCTCCTGTCTCCATGAGGATGAGGTGACTCCCACCACCCCATCAGACCTCTAAACTCCCTGAGGCCTCCAGTCTCTTGAGGGTTGGGTACATCTTCTCTGACTAAACCAGGACCCGCAGTCCTCTGCTGTATGTGTTGGGAGCCTTATATCAGCTGGTGTATGCTGCCTGGTTTGTGTTCCAATATATGAGAGATCTCTGGGGTCCAGGTTAATTGAGATTGCTGGTTCTTCTAAAGGGTCACCCTCCTCCTTATTTTCTAGCTTTCCCCTTATTCAACCACAAGGGTCAGCAGCTTCTGTCCATTGGTTGGGTGCAAATATCTGCATCTGACTCTTTCAGCTGCTTGTTGGGTCTTTCAGAAGTCAGTTATAATAGGTCCCTTTTGGTGAGTGCTTCATAGCCTCTGTAATAGTAGCAGGTCTTGGGGGGGGGGGGTCTCCCTTTGTCTTGGATCCCACTTAGGGCCTGTTGCTGGACCTGCTTTTCCTCAGGCTCCTCTCTATTTCTATGCCTGCAGTTCTTTCAGACAGGGATAATTATGGGTCAGAGTTTTGACTGTGGGATGGTGACCCCATTCCTCACTTGACGCCCTGTCCTTCTGCTGGAGATAGGCCCTACAAGTTCCCTCTCATCTAAGGTCCCTCTTTTTGAGTCCTGAGAGTCTCCCACCTCCCAAGTTTGCCAGTTTTCATTTTTCTGCTGGCCCTCAGGGATTTCAGTCCTTTTTCCCCACCCAATACCCAATCATTTTATGCTCTCTGCTACCCACCAATCCCCTTTTCCTTAAAGGTCACTCCCTCCCCCCTTGTGATTGCTTTCTTCTCCCTCTCAAGTGGGACAAAGGCATCCTCACTTGGGCCCTTCATCTTTTTGAACTTTTTTAGTTCTGTGGACTATATCTTGGGTATTCAACACTTTTTTTTTCTTTTTTGACTAATATCTCCTTATTAGTGAGTACATAAACATGCATGTACTTTTGGGTCTAAGTTACCTCACTCAGGATGATATTTTCTAGTTCCATCCATTTGCCTACAAAACTCAGGATGTTTTCATTCTTAATAGCTAAGTAGTATTCCATTGTATAAATGAACCACATTTTTTGTATCCATTCTTCTATTGTGGGACATCTGAGTTGTTTCCAGTTGTTTTTGGCTATCAAAAACAAGGATGCTATGAATATAGTGAAACATGTACACCTGTGGCATGGTAGAGCATCTTTTGGTTATATTCCCATGAGTGGGATGGTTGGGTCTTCAGGTAGATCTATTTCCAATTTTCTGAGGAAAATTGGACTATTTCCAAAGCAATTGTACCTCTAGACTGATTTCCAGAGTGATTGTACCAGTTTTCAAGCACACCAGCAATGGGGGAGTGTTCCTCTTTCTCCAAATCCTCTCCAACAGGTTCTGTCCCCTCAGGTTTTGATCTTAGCCATTCTGATTGGTGTAAGGTGGAATCTCAGGGTTGTTTTGATTTGCATTTCTCTTGTCACTAAGGACTTTGAACATTTCTTTAGGTGTTTCTCAGCCATTTAAGATTCCTTTTTTGTGAATTATCAGTTTAGTTCTATACCCTATTTTTTAGTTGGGTTGCTTGTTTTTTTTCTACCAAAGGCAATCTACAGATTTAATGAAATCCCCATAAAAATCCCAACACAATTCTTCAAAGACATGGAAAGAGCAATTCTCAAATTCATCTCAAAAGGCAAAAAAAAAAAAAAAAAAAAAAAAAAAAAAAAAAAAAAAAAAAAAAAGAAAGAAAGAAAGAAAACAACAACAACAAAAAATAAACACAAAACAGAATAGCAAAAACAATACTTAACAACAAAAGAATGGCTTGGGGAATCACCATTCCTGTCAAGCTTTACTACAGAGCAATAGTCATAAAGACTTCATGGTATTGGTACAGAGACAGACACACTGATCAATGGAATACAATTGAAGACTCAAAAATAAAACCATAAACTTATGGGCACTTGATCTTTGACAAAGAAGCCAAACAGATACAATGGAAAAAGAAAGCATCGTCAACAAATGGTGCTGGTCTAACTAGCTGTCAAAATGAAAATAGACCCATATTTGTCACCTTGCACAAAGCTCAAGTCCTAATGGAGCAAGGACTTCAACATAAAACCTGATACATTGAATCTAATAGAAGAGAAAGTGGGAAAGAGCTTTGAACTCATTGATACAGGGGGAAATTTTCTAAACAGAACTCCAATGGCTCACGCTCTAAGATCAAGAATGAATAATGGGACCTCATGAAACTGGAAAACTCTAAGGCAAAAGACATAAACAAAAAGACAAATTGGCAATTTACAGACTGGGGAAAAAATCTTCACTAACCCCAAATCTGA
>JADRCD010215010.1:1230-22962 GCA_019843815.1 Montemys delectorum
GGAGGAGGAGGAGGAGGAGGAGGAGGAGGAGGAGGAAGAGGAGGAGCAGGAGCAGGAGCAGGAGCAGGAGCAAGGAGAGTGTCTAGAGAGAAGGCGCAGCTAGTTAAAGAGCATTTGCTATTCTTCCAGAGGACAGAGTTCTGTTCCCAGCATTCAAACTGGGTGACTCACAACTAATTCAGGCTCCAAGGGATCCAATGCTCTCTTCTGACTTCTGCAGGCACCAACACTGTGGCAGACACTTACACAGAGATCACTTACATACATAGGTAAAAATGAGCTTTAAAAACAGCAAGTGAATGGCATTCTGATAACCAAATCTAAGGTTGTATTCTGACCTAATATGAACGCATATGTGCCCACACATAAAAAAATGCAGCTACACACACACACACACACACACACACGCACGGTGGGCTTTTTGAAGGATTAACTTCCGATCCACCATGACAGGAGCAGACAGAAGGAAGGGTGGTTATATGCCAATATGCCAGGGTGGGATGAGAGGGGAGCAGGAAACAGGGCCGATACTGTACTTCCTCCTTCAGCCTTGCACCGAGCCTCCATCCTTTTTCTGACCAAGACATAAGTTAGCCAACGGACAAAGAGCTCAGCGTGCTTATCCAGGAAACAGAGGGGCTTCTGCAAATACCCAGGAGGCGGAGCGGGCTTCAGATGAAAGGGAGAGGCAAGAAAGGCAAAGGCAGCTTTCAAGGCTCTGATGTGCTTGTTTGACTGGTGCCTGAAAGAAAAATCCTAGGACTCCTTGTGCTGTCCTCCAGCACCAGGAGGACACTTCTGGATAGAAGGTGGCTGAGAGGGAGGCTGGTGAGGACCCGACTGATTCTTACCAGGGTGGGGTAAGAATCGGGTCCCTGCCCTGGGTGCTCTCACTAGCTGACCAGAAGAGGTGGTTCACCTTAAATTTGGCAAGGGATAGAGCCTTCCCCCTATACCCTCACCTCACTGACCCACCACGGTTCTCTGGCGGGCTGCACTTCTCCAGGCTGCTCCAACGCCTGTGCACTGAAAACAGGGAAGTCGTATTCCTGTGACATATACTGCAGGGTTCACAGGACCTTGATCCAGGGGCTGAAGTGGGGAGAGGGATATACGTTGGAGTTAGTGCCAAGGATAACTCCAACATAAGAAATTGCGAGAAAGAACCATGTGTGTCCTATCCTTGGAACAAGCTTTATACTCAAGATGGAGGCGGGCCAACCAGAGTTACATTTAAATATGCACAAAGATGTTTCCATGTGGGTGAAAGCAAAGAATGTTCAGCTCATGGCCCTGAACACCCTTCTCAGCATGAGGACCCTTGATGTTTTTCTGCACTGCTCACAATGGGGGTGATGGCATTTCAAGGCCAATTCTGCATATAAAACCTGCCATACGCTGCTGTCAAGCAGGATGCAGATGCATGGAGAATTCCCATTCAGAACACAGCTGTGTATGGATCAGCGGCCAGGGTGGCTCGCTTCCCGTGGCATTGGGGCTGTTTACAGCACCGACAGTGTGGGGCTCTCGGCTTTGTATCTTTTGAACAATTACAAGAAGAAAATATGAAGAAGGGCTGTCACTTGGAAAAGTAAATGCTAAGTAGATGCTGGGAGATGCTGCCCCTGTGTTTCCCTGTGGGCTCGAATCATCCATTAATTTTCAGAACTACCAGCAACTCTGAGTGTTTCCCCCAGGGACACACACAAACTGTGATTTGTGGGAGGCAGCCCATTCATCCCCAGGATGATGCTGGTCTTTGTGAATCACTAGCTTAGAGGTTTTATTTTATTTTATATTTTTAATGTATGTGCATAATGTGGTATGTGTGCATGTGTGTTGTAGGTGCATGTATACATGTGAAAGCCAGAGGTGTTTTTTTTTTTTTTTTTTTTTTTTTTTTTAATGGAGCTCCATATTGTGTTAACACAAGATCTCTCACTTGAACTTTGAGGTGACTGCTTAGGATGATCTAGCTAGCCTCGCAAGCACTGGGGTTACAGGGAGAATATCCAGCATTTATGTGTGTGCTGGGGCTCTACACTGTGATCCTCAGGCTGGCATAGCCAGCATGATACCCACTGAACCATCTTCCCAGGCACCCAGTTTGGATTTAAATGTCAATACTTCTCTTGGAGATTCTTTTTTTTTTTTTTTTTTTTTTTTTTTTTTTTTTTTTTAGCTTGAGCCACTCTTATCAAGATTATTTCAAATTCCATAATAGCCTGTGAATTTACTTTGCTGATGTAAACACATTTATTATACGTAGCATAGGTCCACTCAACGGCCACTCCCAATAAAAAATTCTAACTTGCTTCTACTTTATTATAATAGGTAAATAATTGTCCGATGTCAAACCCTCTTACTGTGTGAGCAGTTTTTCAAGACGTATGGTGATTGTCTTTTGTACCCACCCTTCGGAGCACCTGTTACTTGTTGCCATGGTGCTGGGTGATGGATCATTCAGAAGGTGTGTCTACTAAAGTTTGACATGGTGATAGGTGACAGTTCATTTAGTAGGTATACCTACTAAGCCCTGATGTGTGGGGGCTGATTTGATTGATGTTATTCATGTAACTAAGTGTCCTAGCTTGGCTTACCCCTGGGCCCTAGAGAACTGAATGGGGATGATACTTGGGAACTGGAGGTACACTAGGGTTGCTGTGTCCTTGGAGGAGCAAGTGTAATATCATTGCTGGGCATCTGGGGCTTCAATTATGCACAGCTGGCTGCCAAGTAAGCATAACAGGCCAGAAATTTATATGGCAACCCTGGTGGATACTTTTCAGAGAAGTTAAATTTCTTGCTGGAAGCTAGAGCACCTGAACTTTGAGCCCTTATCACAGACATGGAGTCCATCACAGTGTTGAATCTATAGCTGCAGCTCAAAGGTCACACCCTTTGACCCCTGGCTGCCTGGTCCACGAAGATGAGATGGTACCAGGAGAGCAGTGCACACACTCACATTGGTACTTGTTCTGATTCTTTGTCCCCGAGACAGTCTCCCTTTCTCATTGGGAGTATCATTTAGAAATCCCTTTATATTATGAGATTCCCAGAACACACGAAAGCCAGTTGTCTCCTCCAGGATGGTTCCATTCAAGAAAAGGTAAGGACTTGACAGGGACACAATTCTTTCCCATGATGAGGAAATAGAACTCACTCCCTTCTTCTGGCATTGTTTCATCACTGACTGCTCACCCCAGGCCTTGGTCCCCACGGTGTGAGCACCATATGCAGTTCCTTGCCTTCAGGTGACCATTCAGAGTTACGTACTTCCAACATCTACAGAGGATGGAGAAGCTTTGACCTAATTCTCAGATCCCTTACAGGCAATAGAAGACATACCCTGGTTCAGTAATGTGCAGGGTTATTATTGAACAGAGATGGAATGTGTGGTTGTGGGTAGTGCCAGAGCTTCTGGGGTGTACACTGGCTCCCCACTGCCCATCTGTTCCAGGACACCCTCCTCCCTGCTAAACTCTGCCTGTGTGTGCATGTACCTGGTTATGGGCACAGCAGAGATTCATTCTGGGTTTCTCGAGACCTCCAACATAAAGTCCAAAGTATCTGGACTATGTAGATTCTTCTACAAATCCTTCAACATACTACAAATTCCTTGAGAGATGGGACCTCAAGTCACAGCCTGTCATTTTTGTGCACATACCAGCTTCCAGCTTCCATGTTAATGAAGGTTAAATATAAATTGTGTAAATTTTAATAAAGTTTAAATATAAATGTTGCCATAGCTTTTCCTTGCCAATTTTATTGAAGCAGCATTCAATAATGCTGCTGAGATGGAGCACGATATTTAAAACATTATCTAAAATGAATGAACAGAACACTCTAGGAAACACAGGTGCAACAGACTTTAGGGCTCTGTCCACAGTACTATCAAGTTCTGTGACAAAGGGGACAGTGCTAGATATTTGTATGACTTCATTAAGAGTGCTCAGTATGCTGGGTGCTCTCAGACTGTCCACACCCAGAGCTGTGAACACTGAATAGATCTCTGTACACCTAGAAAGGCCACCACACCCATCTCTGCTGGGGGCTGGGGGGTTAGCGTCCACTGCTGTGGGAAAAGTTCCACAGCCACTTTCAGAAGTAGGTTGGCAGTTTCTTAACACTATATGTGTAATCTGTTTGTTCTCGGCCTTGGTATTTCCCCAAGAGATAAGAGCACCCTTGTGTATTCAGACCTGCGCACAAATGTCCAGAGCAGCTCTACCTGTAATAGTAGAAAGAAATCTGGGAGCCAATCTATGAAGACAAATCAATACCCAGCAGGAATGAGGACTGGCTGGTTAGTGTGAAGCCATGGTGATACCACTTTTGAGCACACCTCGTGACAGAAATAAGGTAAAAATGATCAGCCATGAAGCTGGATCAAGTTTATTTCAGGATGCCATCTGTGTAATTAAAGTTTTTTTTCTTTTAAATTAAGGTCTCATGTAATCCAGACTGCCCTCCAACTCACTATGTACCCCAGAAGGATTTTCAACTTCTGATCCTTCCTCCTCCACCTCCCAAGTGTTCGTATAACACTCTTTAAGTTTATGAGATGCTAGCAACAGAACCCAGGGCTTCATGCATGTTTTGCCAGATCTCTGCCAACTCAACCACAGCACCAGGGTTAGTTCTATTTTTATTTTTAAGTTATAATATTCAACATGTTGAGGAGGAAAAACCACAGCGTTCTCATATATACCCTTGACATCAATGTTAAGTGTCTGAGTTCATCTGAAGTTCAACTGGCAAAGAGCATCCAAGAACCTACTCCTATCAGCCCTGGGTCATCTCAGAATCTGCAGGGTCATGTTTGCCCAAGACAGGCTTGCATGTGTGTTCTCAAAAATATTCAAAACATTATTTAAAATAGTGAAAAATGTAAAAGTTACTTAGTACAACATTAAGAAATTTATCAAATCATTTTGAGCCATGCATTCTCTCTGTATATGCCTGTTTCTCTTTCTGGATTAGGGTCTCATTCTACAGCTGAGTGTAGCCCTAAATTCTTGATCCCGTCTCAGTTCCCCTAGCTCTGATATGAGTCAGAACAATGTGAGAAGAACATAGCTTGGAGTTTACGTATTCAGGATCACATGCAGACTACATTTCCCCTACTGTTCCAATGACCTAGTAGCAAACAGCCAATAGCACAGGGTTATATACATTTTTCCATATTGTGAGAATGGACCCATCTGTGAGACACAGTGTCAGAAGGACCATTCTAGGCCAAGCCATATTTTCATTTAAAGAGCTGATTGATAATTTGTTCTCCAAAACTCATGTTCCAGAGTACTTTTCCTTTGGTACCTTGCCTCCATTTCTAGCCATGGCCCTCACCAAATTCACCACGGGATGAGGTACATCCTGTTCCTTTCATTCTGACAAGTACTTGTATAGGCCTCTTCATGAGTGTCTGGGTGTCCTTTCTTAGGAAGAAATCTTGCCACTGACTACAGCTTGGCATCCTAGGAGCTGGGAGCTTCCCTTGCCTCCTCTGTCCCAGTGACCAGAAGCTGCCCCCTGGTGTACCCCAGCAGGCCCACTGAATCAGAGTGCATTAGCAGAACTGACCTTTCCTTGGGAGTTTTGATCAGGACTCTTGAGGCAGCTCTTAACAGCTAGGATCACATGCTGGAGGGAACTTGGCCTGGGTGGATGTTTTCCTGCTCTGTGCAGTAACTGCAGCCATAGCAGAAAGGGTTAGGCATACTGTAAAAGATTGTCAAAGAAGAGCAGGGATGGCCATTGGCAGAGAACCTGATGGTGTGTCGAAGTCCTGGTGGATGCCTTCCCTAGAACAGGGTCTGCTGATCCATATGCCCTATTTCTACTCAGTTCCTTCAGCCGATGTACTTCTTGGTTGATCCCAGAACCATTGGATCACGTCTCTTCTTTCCTCCCATTTCTTACTCTCCTCTTCTTCCTCCTCCTATCCTCCTCTTACCCCTCCTCTTCTTCCCACTCTTCCTCTGCTTCCTCCTTTTTTCTCCTTTCCCACCTACCTACTGTTTTGAAACAGAGAGTCACTGTGGCCTCAAACTCATCACTCTCCTGCCTTTCCCAAGTGCCACCCAGTTGGGTTTCTATCTGCTGCCTGATATCAACTGTCCTTTCATAGCCGCTGAAAGGCTGGCTGTTGGTTTCTTATGAATAAAATCAGCCCTTGTTTCCAGTACCCTAATTAAAAGTAGGTAACAAGCTCTTGGAGAGCTAAGGCATGCTGGAGTCACTGCACCAATTACTGTGATTTCTCCTACTGTCTCCTCCACTGCTTGACAAGCTGAAGTCACTGACAGGAAACGATTATACCTGAAGATCCAGTCACTTGCACCGTGCAGGGCTGGGGTGGGGCAACATGCGACTTTGACAAAGTCCACTGTCTCTCTAGATGAAGAGCTAGCCAGGTCACCCAGGCAGCAAACTGCTAGCATGTGCAGGCGACCTTGGTGCACTCTACCTCCACATCAGACCAGGTTGACTTAGGACCCGTTGGTGGCAGTACCAGCCAAAAGGAACATATGCAAAATGAATTAGGTGGTTAGTCTGCTCCTAAGACATCCAGGTCCCTCCCAAGTTGGATCCGTGGCCAGAGGAGGTAGCCAAGCAATTCTGAGATGAGGAGCGGGCAGCCAGCTCACACTAGTAAGCCAGCAGCTCCCTTCTTCAGCAGCTGTGGCCGCCATGTGGCTCTTTGCGTCTGTGCCAGGCTTGAGCAGGTTGCAAAGTGGGTCCTGGATAATGTGACTCCAAGGACACTTTCCTGCAGTGACCTCATACTCTCCTTGTGCTCAGGCTCCTTCCATATGGCTCTCTCAGATTCTCTCTCTCTCTCTCTCTCTCTCTCTCTCTCTCTCTCTCTCTCTCTCTCTGTGTGTGTGTGTGTGTGTGTGTGTGTGTCTCTCTGTCTCTGTCTCTGTCTCTGTCTCTGTCTCTGTCTCTCTCTCTCTCTCTTTCTCTCTCACACACACACACACTCACATACACACAGTCGCATACACACACATGCGCACACAAATGTACACACACATCATACACATGCACATACACACACACCGTCATATTCATACACGCATGCAGGCTCTTGGGGTTCATCACGTGCAGGCTCTGTATGGCCGGTTGCCCATGGAAAGAAGCATTACCTGGCTGCCCCCGCACAGAACTGAATAGAAATGGCTTTTCATTCCTTCCTGACCTTCTCTGGGGAGCTGCAGGGCCTGTGGCTGGCCTGATCATGTTAGCTAGTTTATCTTCTCTGCTTGGGCAGGCTGGGACAGGAGCCAGGCTGACCCCTTCTGCAAGCAGCCAGACGGCAGGAGTGGAGTGGGCATTACTCCTCTGCAAGAAGACTCCAAGAAATGGTGCAGCTGGTGTCATTAGCATCCTGGGGCCGAGCTGGCATCCTCTCTCTCCTTCCTCCCAGGGTCCATCCTTAATGGCAGGGAAAAGGAAGAAATGTGTTCATCAAGACACCCAGGGAAAGAAGGCTTGGGAGGAGCACACGGCAAAGGCAGTTCTAGTGAGGTGTGGGGGTGGAGATGATCAGGTGTGATCTGGACTTTTCCCCTCCAAACTAGACTGGCCCAAGTAAAAGTTCCCATCCTAATTCATAGTCAAGAAATGCCTCCTGCCTTCCTCCCTTTCCTGTCTTATCTTCATCCCCAGAGGCCTCCCCTCTTTTCTCCATCTGCTGATAGCCCAGGCACTCTGATCAATGACATATCACCCATCCCTGGGCTTGCTCTTGCACTTTTGTGTTATGTGGACTAATAAGATTACTTAAAAACACAACGGAGGGGAGGAAGCTGTGGACACCGATAGTCCTATTTCATAAAATGAAGGTCCTGTACACACTCACACGTAGACCATTCAGCACATTGGTTATGAAGGACCTTTGGGGTCCCACTGTGGGAAAGGCAAGGTCACCCAGATCTTCATTATGGACCAGGGTTTATCATCTTTCCCTCTCTGAGTGTATTTCTGCTTTGTATCCCAGAATAGAGCCAGCAGACTTCACAGCTGTGCAGCGCTCATGCTCCTCCTCACGGGCCCTTGCATGTGGTCAGTGTCTTCCATTCACTTCGAGTAGCATGACAGGAAGAGCAGATATCCTCTTGATTTCTTCAGCAAACCTCTCTCACTTCCATGGCCTGCCAGGTGGAGGAGAACTGGAGGTTTCATGGTGGGCACAGCCTGTGGTGATGTCCTTGGTAGGAGCTTGGCACTTATTGTCATTTGACTTGTCTTGTTCTAATTGTGAATTGAAGATGACAGGAAGGCCAATCCTAGTCAGTATCTGTGAGTTCATTATCTCGGCCACCCTGCACATATGCCCTGTCCATTCCTGGAGCAGGCGCCTGTGAGCCCAGGCTCTTGGCTAGAGGCCTCAGGCCTTGACTCCATGGGGCAAAAGCCACAGATATACAACACTTCTGTCCGCAGGACTCCCTAAGCAAAGGCTCCAAGATCGTCAAACTTGCCACTGTTTTGCACTGAAAAGGCTTCATTCTGTTTAAGAACACAAGGAACGCCAGCTGAGGATAGTCACTGGAAGTCAAGTAAGCTAAAAAATAAAAATAAAAAATAAAAAATTAAAATAAAATGAAGTCTCACTTCAAGAGCTTGATGGTTGCAGGACTTGAACTGCCAGAGACCTAGGGGTAAGCACTGTGTCTCTCACCGTGGCCAATACTGTTGAGATGGCCCCACCCTGGAGTCTTGCTCCACCTGGTCTGTCCTGGCACATAAAGCAGAAAGATACTCAGAAGAGGCAAAACCTGGTGAGAGTGTCTGAACTAAGGTGGGATGGGCCTTTCCTTGATTTCCCCCAAAGACCAGTCGAATCCAGTACCTAGCCCTGTTAGTCCAGAGATCTTCCAAGACATCTCTTAAGGCTTTTCACATTATTAGTGGCCCAAAAAGCATCTTACCTGACCCTGAGGGGCCCCACATGTTCTCCACTTCCTGTGTTATGTTAACATGCTCTCCTAAGGCTATGAACACCAGGAGACATAAGCATGTAAGACGCGTAGACATGATCAAGTGTAAGGACAACTTGGCTGCTGCTTCTTTCTCTCTCTCCATTTATCTCTCAACCTCTCTCTTTTCATCTATATATGATGTGTAATGTATATGTGTATATGTATGATGTGCATGTATATGTATGCATATGTATATGATGTATATATATGTGTGTGTATGATGTGTATGTGTATGTATATATGTATGTATATGGTGTGTGTATATGTATATGATGTATATGTATGTATATGATGTGTATGTGTATGTATATGATGTATATGATATATGTGTATATTATGTTTATGTATTTCATTGGGACACAGACACGTTTGATTGGAACTGATTCCTAATATTGTCCTATAATAAGCTTTTCATTTTTTTTTTAAATTTTGGGACCTTTGTGTGTGTACATGTTGGTATGTGTCAGAGAGTACATGGGTATACTTGTGAGCACATAGAGGCAAGTAGACAATATGTGGTTTTTTTTCTCTGTTTCTATCCATTTTATTTTTTGAGACAGGATCTTTTACTGAACCTGAAGCTTGCTGCTTCATCTAGATTAGCTGGCCAGTGAGTCCTAAGGGTCCTTCTGTCTACATTTCCCCACTTAGATGACAGGGTTTCTATTGGCATGCCTCGCTTTTTCATGGGTATTAGAGACTTGAACTCAGATCCCCATGCTCGAGCTACGTGAACTGTACTGACTGAAGGATCCTTCTCCCCACTCCATAAAGTAAGCTTTTAATGTGAAGCAGGCAAGCCTTGGGTAACAGGCTCTCCGGAAGCCAAGGACTTCATTCTACCTCAGAGGCAACAGTATAGTAGTAATGTTTTAGAGCCTGGGCTTTAGGAAATGCATGTGTGGCCTCTGACTTCACACTATCTCTCTGCAGGCTAAGTAAGACCTTGTGAGTTGAAAGATGCACGCAGCAGTCGCCAGAGCTGTGCTCTCTACCTTAAAAACCGACTGTGGGAGAAAGGGTGGACAGTCACAAGGCTGGATGATGATGGTTTTCCCATTTTCTTTTGGTTTCATGTCATCTCAGGACTAACGGCAGCACAGAAGGTGTGTGTGGCGCTCTGCGGCCCTTTGAAAATAACTAATAGGGAAGAGTGGGCATGCCTGAGTAGAGAGCACTGCAAATAGGCCAAAGGCTTCCTACTGAGATTGTCTGCTCCAGTGATGGAAATCTGTAGACAGTGAGCATCCAGATACACTTGCTTCTGTAAGCAGTGGGTGCACATCATAGCATCACTAGGTAATGAGTGTTTCCACTGACATTGGGAGCAGGAAACAACCTCTCAGCGGCGACACTGCGGACGATGACAAACAACCCATTCCCCTTGGTTTTTATATTAGTGGCCTATGACATAACTTCTGCCAAGCGTGAGCCAGGAAAGAGGGTTCTGTGAGTCAGGTGCTCACAAAATGGGGCTATCCAGCTGATATCACAGGGGTGGGACTCTGGGAAGAAGCGCTGAGCCTTCCAGATAACAACTATGCTTGAACATCATTCACTGGATTTGAGGCTGTGGCTAAGACACTTTAGGTAGCATTGTTCTCAAAGTACTGATGATCCTTTTCTTAAAAACCACACTACCTTGTGAACTTATTATGTGCCTATATACTTGTATATGTATATATTTATGTTTCTATCAAGGAGCTTAGCTGGAGTTAACCTGCACAAGGATAATGTTCTCCCTAACAGCCAGAGGTTGCCAAATACAACCAAATGGCAGGGTGGGAGATCTCCCATATGTTGTTGTCAAGGGTATCCTGGAGACTACTGAAACAATGCAGGCTGTCTGCCACTGCTCTTGGTTGCCACCAGAACCTATTAATGAAGATACCACACACTTTGGTCACTGGACATGGAAAGATCAAGTCAGTACTGACTATAATGCTCCCTGTCTGCACAGTACGGGAAGGCACTATGCAGGCTGTTAAGGGAGACAAATCAGTAACAGTTTTACTTGCAAATTGCAATAACGAGTAGCCTATCGAGATATACCTGTAGATGCAATAGGAACATAAACTTTGGGGGGGGGGCGGGTAACCAAGTGCTTTCTGATTGACGCTAAAGCTAACACCACAAGAAGAAGCTCGTGATAATCATTGTAAGTGTGACCACGAATTCATGCTTGAACAACTCACAGGTCTCTATGTCAGCTCTACTAAGTTGACATAGTATGAAAGTGCCCTCTATATTTGCATATTTCTACAGCTCTCAGACCTTATCTGAAAAATTTCTTTGTGCAATGGATGACAAAGTTCACACAGAAACTCAGAACTAACCAGAGTGCAGAGAGTAAGTGTCAGAGGAGTGCTCAGCCACTAAGGGGTACTTATGTCACACCCCTCCCAAAGCTCACTAAGGGGTACTTATGTCACACCCCTCCCAAAGTTCAGAGACTGTCTTGGAAGAGGAGGAACAAGGATTGTAGGAGCCAGAATTCAGGGAGGAGCAGGCTGAAACAGTGTCTTCTGGATGAAACAGGGCTGTTGGACTCATGAGCTCATAGCAAATGTGGTGGCCTACACAAGGCCTGTGAAAGATAAAGCCAGGTGGCACTCCAACATGGAGAGGAGAGGAGTTCATGAGCTTCCTTCCACCCCTAACCCAAGTGCTATTGACAGTTGATGGGTTCTGAAGAGGGAGAGGTTCTTAAGAGTGTGTCTCTTGTTAGGTCAGCTGTGTTCCACTGGATATCCCCAGATCTAGAAGCATACAGTTGGTACACATTGGACTACATGTGGTTTTGTTTTGTTGTTTTTGTTTTTAATGAAAAGAGCTGAGCATGGTGGCTTACACCTTTAATCTCAACATTGGGGAGGCAGAGGCAGGTGGATCTCTGAGATTTTGAGGCCAGCCTGGTCTACAAATCGAATTCCAAGGCAGTTAGGGCTGTTACACAGAGAAACCCTGTCTCAAAAAATCAAATCAAATCAAATCAATCAATAAATGGACAGAAGGTTTGGAGGGGTTGAGAATGTGGGAGTGGATCTGGAAGGAATAAGGGTATAAATATGATCAATAATATTGTATGAAATTCTCAATAAATTAATAAAAATGTATTTTAAAACTTCATGGAAATCAAGAGGCAGTATGCTAGGCACTTCATATTCTGTGGATATCATTGATGGTTCATTGATACAAAGACAATTGCATTAGTGAACAAACATCTGACTTAACTTAGAAAAGCTTTTCTTCTCATGATTCAGGGAGTAACAGCAGGGGCATGTAGATAAAACTTCTCACATCTAGGGAGACCAGGAAGCAGAGAACCAAGGATTCTGGTGCTTGGCCGGCTTCCTCCTCCCCTTAGTTATCCAGTCTGCAGCCAGCCACAGACCTTCAGATGGTGTCACCCATACTGAGGGCAGGTTTCCCTCTTCAGTTAGAGTTCTCTGAAAACTTAGGCAGTGTACACCCTCAAATGTATCTCCTGGGTGATTCTAAATCCTGCCAAGGACAATGAAGATTACTCACATCAGTGTCTTATGAGTGGCCTCTGCTTAGTGCATACTTGCAGGGAGAGAAGAGGCTGCCAAGGCAGAGTGACAAGGAGAGGAACAGCTAAATCATGAAGGACCATGGAAGAAGTGTTCATGCAGAGGAGAGTGTCTGCCCTTCAGAGGATCAAGACTAGACTTAGCAAACAGCCATCAGAGACGAGAGATACAATGAATCATGTAAGCAGAGCTTGGGGGCTCAGCTCAGTGGTGGAATGCTGACCTAGCATATATGATGTCTTGGATCAGATACTTAGCACCATTAAAGAAAGAAAGAATGAAAGAAACAAAGAAAGAAAGAAAGAAAGAAAGAAAGGAAAGAAAGAAGAGAAAAAAAGAGGAGAAGGGAAAGGAAAGGAAAGGAAAGGAAAGGAAAGGAAAGAAAGGAAAATTAAGAGCATAATTCCACTTGCAATATACCCTTCAAAAAGCAGGAGATAAAGAATGAAGCTTAATACACATTAAGAAGAAAAGGAACCATCAGCATGGCCTTGGACAAAGGAATAAGGAGTAACCATGGGGGCACACTGAGCTGTCTGCACCCCAGAACTCACTGTTGAAATACACTCACAATTGTCTATGACTTAAATATGAGGACATTTTGAAAGCTTTTTTTTTTTTTTTTAAAAAACAACCATCATTTCATCCTTCATCTATTTGTGGTGCTAGCCTAAGAAAACAAAAAGCAAGTCACTGCTAACAAGCTCTTGCAAGAAGGATCCATCCATTCAGTTTCAGATGCTGGCAGATTGGAGCAATCCAAGAAGGCTTCGGCAGTAAATGAGGAAGTCCTGTGCTCATCTGCCTGCAGGTTTCTGCCATCAGTGTGGCAATCACCAGGAAGGTAGAGCCACGTCGTGAAGTTGTACTCAGCAGCCTGCTTTCTGGAAAGATCTGACCAAGAGATATCTTGTAGATGTAATCATGGCTTGTAGATGTAG
This sequence comes from Montemys delectorum, assembly GCA_019843815.1. NCBI lineage: Eukaryota > Metazoa > Chordata > Mammalia > Rodentia > Muridae > Montemys > Montemys delectorum. The sequence continues at coordinate 14,716 of JADRCD010215010.1, forward strand.
TCATGGGCTGGAAGAAGAGTAACAAACGCTAGCAAACACAACCATCTTCAGCAGAGCATTGTGGGTTGGGGCAGTGCTCAAGACTTAGGCCAGGCTTCCATATGGGCAAGTTGCTCAGCCCTAGTCCAGCTGTAGGGCAGGGTTTGATGTTTCTTAATGCCTTTCTTAGAAGTCCTCTCCCAACCTTCAGAAGATATGGCCCAGGGTGTAGCTACTTCTTACGGTTCCTCCTCCCCAGAAGACCCTGCCTTTTAAAGATATTGTAATGAGTGGAAGAAAAATAATCTTCAACCAGAGGAGCTGATAGAAGTTTTAGCAGAAAGCAGAGTTCTGTTTGAACTTTCCATACCTGTCCAAATAGGCCACCTCCTGTTGACCCTAGGACAAGTCATCTTTCATGTCTAGAGTAGCGATGGCCAGCTTCCCTCTCCTGCATGACAGGAGACTGTGGACTGAGGTGTCAACATGCAGTTTTAGTCCTTACTTGTGTCAGAGTACCAAACAGTAAATGTCCCTCTATCTTTGCATGTGTGGAGAAGAGAGAACGAGATCCTCTAGAAAGTACTGAGTTGGATTTGCAGGGTTAGGTGTCCCCAGTGCGTCCCTTACATGGGTTGGTACTGCAGGGAGCAGGAAGGCATTGGGGTAGGAATGCGATGCCCCCCAAAGCTGATCTGCACTTAAAAGGTACATTGCTGGGCTGCCCTGGGTCCTTGTCTTCATCTACAAAATGGACCAAGCAAGTCCCTGGAAATCTGGTCCACAGAATGCTAGTGAGGCTGGGGTAGTGAGTGTGAACATGTCAGTGTGTGCCGCAGTGTAACTATGGTTCAGCCATGGCCAGAGAGCCACGTCTATTGTAAACCTAGAGCCTTTACACAGAGTTCACTGTTTATCACACTTCAAATCACAGAAGAGCCAGAGGTGAAAGGAAATAAGTCCCAAAGGGAACAGAGACAGGATGACAGGCTGTGAGCCCTAGAAACAAAGGCATGGCATCTTATATTCCTGGGGAGGTGCTGAGTGCTGCACCTCTCTGGGCCAATGTCACAGGCTGCCCAGGCTGCACACACACTAATGTTACCTTCCCAGGTGTTCCGTTCATTGGTCTCCCTCCCTTCCATGTTACCTCCCCTCCTCTCCATGGATGTGTCCAGCCTGTCTTGGCTAAGAACAGCTTAAGCACATGCACAGTGACCTTGTTCATTTGGGGCTCTCCCCTTCTTCCTCACGCTCCTTAAAGCTCACATTGTTGCTGCAAGGAGGAGTACCATTCATTCACAGGCCAGCCTTCCCTGCAGTAGACTTCGCCGAGGCTGAGAGCAAGAGAGTTTCAAATGTGTTCCCTCCCACGCTCTGCTTTTTAATTTCAGAGCCCCAGGCGATCTGCGTGGGGTGACAAGTGGCAGTGGCTTCCCTGATGTTGGTATTCCGAGGTCGCAATGCGGTTGCAAGCCAGAAGCCCAGGGATGAAGTATGGCATTAAAAATAAGAGAGATTAAAATTATGTGCCCTCCCAAGTCAGCAGAGCAGAGCTAACAGCCCCACATAAAGATGCTGTGAGCAGGATGAGCTGGTGACTGGGAAGCAGAGGGGGGGCTCACTGTGGCCATCAATCCTCTCTCTGCACTGGTAGAAAGCTGGGGCTAAGGGAGGCAGGGCAGAGTGGGCGACTGGCATTGGGAGGAGTGAGGGGTGAGGCTGGCAGGAAGGCAGGGAAGGAGGGAGACAGCAAGGGGGAGAGGGAGTAGAGAAGAACATCTCCAAGAGGCAGAGGGAGAGTGGCCAGGTGAGTGCAGACTTAGCCAACAGAGAATGGACCCGTTCACTTCTTTCTTATATAACCTGAAATGTCAGGTTTCAGCCCATGCATTTATCTTTTAAAATTGCATTTTGCCATAAATCAAGATTTCACGGCAGGCGATCTCCCTACATGCCTACAGATCCTAGAACACCTCTCTTCTCCCCTACCTCATCTCTCCATCTTGCTCACCTTTCTCCTGAGTTCATGGGTCACCCCAAGCCAGTCTCTCCCTTCTTGCTCCTGCTAGAAATAGTAATTTTTCAAATGACAAGTTGCTTGTGTAGGAGTCAAAGCCTATCTTCTATTGTTCTAGTTGCTCTCTGCTGTTGCGACAAACGCCATGACCAAAAGCAACTCAGGGGAGGGAAGGATTTATTTGGCTTACACTTCCAGGTCACAGTCCATCACGGCGGGGAGTCAGGGCAGAAACTCAAGCAGGAGCTTGAAGCAGTAATCCGTGGAAGAACATGGCCTGCTAACCTGCTTGCAAGCTAGTTTTCTTATCCAGCCTAGGGCTACCCTCCCAGTGCAATGATGCCACTCGGTGGGCTTGGCCCTCATCTGTCAATGAATAATCAAGATAATCCCCCACAGACATGCCCACAGGTCAGTTTGATCTAGGAAATTCCTCAGTTGAAGCTCTTTCTTCAGGTGACTCTAGGTTCTGTGAAGTTGAAAAGGGAAGCTTACAAAGGACATGGGCTCGCCACACATGTACTGAGCAGGTGATATAGTGAGTTTGTGTGCTGGAGTGTTTGAGTGTGTGTTTACCCGAGAAGGGCATGTTAGCAACGCATATTTAGTACTCTGTCATTTTTCAGTCTAATGGGGTGATGGGGAGCCGAGGATCTGCAGTTTACGGCAGGAATTGCTGGTGTTCTGAACACCTGGTGAGGGGCTGTGAAGAGGAATGGCCTTGGGCGGTTTCCCTTGTTGTCAAAACAGTGTCATAGGGAGGGGTAGGGTGTCTCTGGGCTGTTGAACCCCAGGAGACACTCTCCTCTGTATCGTGACACTCCATTCCTGACGATTGATTACTAATTGCATTTATTCGTTCATTGGAAATTCCAGAAGATCATTAAAATATCAGCATTTCTGTTTTCTAATTCTCAGTGGGATTTTTAGACCTTTCAGGCAAGCGGGCTAGGTTAAAATCATATATTAGTCATAGGACTTTGAGGGGTCCTGCTGGGCAGACCCCTGAGTCTCCTTGAACAACAGAACCCTGCTATGCGGTGCTGTCACTCACCCCAGTCCTTCTCTGGTAACCCTGCCCAAAAGGCATCCGATTGCCTGTGATTTGCAGATGAGGAAACTAAAAAATAGGTCAAAGAGCAAATGCCTGAATTCTGTGCCAGAGTTTTTTGGACAAGAATTCAGCGCCCGGCTGTGGACAGTAACACACACAAACACACACACACACACACACACACACACACACGTGTACATATATACACACATATATGCACATACACATATGCACTCACATCTGTACACTCCCACACCCCCTTAGTTGGCCTTCACACCTATGCCATAAGCCTATGTGTTCTTTGACTTTGTGCCCTTGGTATCTTCTTGGCCAAAGCAAATCTAAATACGATTAGCCATGGGGGCACGTGTTTAGTGACGGCTGAGAATGGCTTTGAACTCCAGCCCCACACATTGCCTCCACATTCCCACTCCTATGATTAAGAACATGTGGAACAGCACCTGACTTAAAAAAAAAATCATAATGCGTATGTACGTGTGCATATGTGTGTGTCTTTGTGTGTGTGTCTGTGTATATATGTCTCTGTGTGTGTTTCTGTGTGTTTGTCTGTATATGTGTGTGTCTGTGTATGTGTGTATCTCTGTGTGTGTGTATGTGTGTCTATGTGTGTATGTCTGTGTCTCTCTACGTGTTTGTCTATATATGTGTGTGTGTCTGCATGCGTGTGTGTCTGTGACTCTGTGTATCTGTGTGTGTGTGTGTGTGTGTGTGTGTGTGCCTGAGTGTGTGTGGTTGGCTATATATTCACGGAGGTCAGCTTCAGGTCTTCACCTCCCACTTTGAGACGAGCTCTCCTAGTGCTCAGTGCTCTGCTTCAGGAGCCTGCAGGATCCTCTTTCCCCTGCCTCTCATGTGGTGATTGGACTGCTGGGATTGCTATGTGTTTTCATAGCCAGCTCTCCCTGAGTCTGGGGACCTGAACTCAAGTCCTCCCCTCTGCTTAGCATCTCCCCAGCCCTCATACCCCGCTTTCATTTATCTTTTTTTTCCTTAATCAAATAAAACAGGTGAAACAAAACAAATTAAGAACGAACAGAAGACAACCCCCAAGTGCACACACTTGAGAGGTCAAATAACACATCTGAGAGGCAGGACTCAAACCCGGGTCTCTGTGACTCCCAAGGTCCTGTTGGCTGGCTTTGTGGCCCCAACCCCTGCAGAGGCAGACACCAGCAGTCAGGCAGTGCTCCTCTTAAGCACACTGCCTCAGACAGGGTGTGTGTACGTGGGGCGGGGTGGGGGTGGGGAATGGAGCTGGCTTCTGAGGGACAGTGTGCCTTCTGGATGGCAGCTTTGAGATTGAGCCTGTCGGCTTGTGGGGCTGATAAAGCAAAGTCTGTGAAGGCAGCTACAGAAATGCCTCAGGCCCTTCTTCTAAGAAGAAAGGCTGTCCCTGTTGGTCTGGGCACAGTTCTCCTCCAGCTTAGCCCCAAATGGCCTCAGGCTGCTCATTCATTATCCTCACAGTGCCCTGCCCCAGTTGGTGGACCAGACAGCAGGAGAAGGAGGCTGACAGGGGGCAGCAGCACAGACCTACCCTCCTCCTCCAAGGACAAAGAGCAGTGCCTCTTCCCTCCTCTGAAAGCCTCCTCCCTCTACGGGCTGAAGGCTGTGAGGGAAAGGCCGCCCAGCACCAGGCTTGCTGCTCAGTACCTGCAATTTGCACAGAGGGAGTTCAGCTATTTCAGAGCTACTAGAAATACCTGAGTAGAGGGGAGCACGATGCCTCCTCCCACACCACCCTCAGAATCCAGGGTGGTACAGGGTGAACTTTCTATCAAGGTGACATTGATTTTTTTTTTTAAAAGATTTTAAAAAAAGAAGAAGAAGGAAAGAAAAAAAGAAAGAAAAAAACACTACTATTTCTAAATGCTGGACAAAGGAACACAGAAACTAAAGGTCGAACGGATCTGCCTCTCCCATGATAAGGCAACAACACCTTCCAGTCCAAAGCTCCGATGCACACGCATCTCTGGGGCCCTACCAAGGCGTAGACTCTCCTCTGCCCTTCTGAGAAAGGGGAGGGAGGCTGGAGTTCTGCATTTATCTCGAAGTTTTCCAGAAACCCTGACGTTTGTCCCTTGAGCCACAGCGGGTCACAAAGAAGTCACCTTCTTCAGGGCAGTTTCTCTCTGTGCAGCTCTGGTCAGCTGTCCTCTATCCTCTTCAGAGAGGGAAGCTGTCTTCTCTGACTGAGATCCCAGGCGGGCAGTCCTGACTGTTCTGACAGCTTGAGCTTGTCTGTACTGTCTGTACTTCCCAGGAAAGACGACGTCACCTCAGGAGAAGCACGGGAGCACGGGGAAATCCTGGGACTAGCTCCTTGGGCAGACCCCACCCTTCCCTTGGAGCAAGCCTCCAAGGACCACTAAGGTAGGGGCAGGGCCTGCTTCATGACTACATCTATTCCTGTAGAGTGATTGCTGGAGACAGCCCCGGCTGCAGTTCCTTCTCCAGACAGGCCATTTGGAATTAGCACTTTGATTCTCTTCAGAGTTAATGAAGACCCTAGGCAGATCACTGGGCCAGCCACAGAGCAGGGTCATGGCTTTATAGGAGGAGGACACTTGCTGACCCCGTGGCTGTAGCCCAGACGCACAGGGCTTCTAATTATTTTTCCAATAAATTTCAGGAAGATGCTGCCCAGAGCTGGTTTGGTAACGGCTGTCACAGTGAGTGTGTGTTTCCAGGAATCCCACGGGCCCTGCAGTTCATCAGTAAAGGAAGTGTGCTGCTGCCATTTTTTTTTTTTTGTTGTTTTTGTTTTATTTCCTTTCTGAAATATTTCTGTTTGGGGATCTTGAAAGAGGAGATGGAAGAAAATATTAGTTCCCAGTGAAATGGATATCTTCAGCATGTGATCCTGGTGCCTTGCGACCCCTGGCACCAGGCCTAGCCATTTCTGAATTACTGGGCTGGTATCTATCAGGCTGTACATTCACATTTACACACAGAGGGACTCAGATCTGCATGGCAGCCTGCAGGCTTCTGCAAAGCCTTGGCTGGGGCACCAGAGGCTCCTCCTCTGGTCCCCAGTGGTATGTAAGTGGTGATTCACAGTTGAGGTGAATTTTTCCCTTGGGTTGTTATCTATGGTTATGGAAATGTCACAGGGATGTGTGAGGTGCAAAACAGAGCTCTGAATTAGGGATGTGGCTCTCGCCAGTCCTTGGCTTACCCCTCCCCTGCTGGCTTCCTGCCTCACTTCTATGAGGCATGCAGAGAATGACAGCAGGTACACATGACATCAACTCAAACTAGAAAATCAGGGTCTCTAGTGGACATGACGGTACTTTATATTCCAGGTCAAATGTGGGTGTTCACACGTTATAACAGCACACAAAGTTCATTTCACCTCTAGAGGCAGAACTCTGGCTGATATTCATTTCTGTATAAAAATTCGGGGCCACCTTAGTTAATAAGTGATTAGTGTAAATGTTAACTGTCAGAGGAAACACAACAAGGAGGCTCTGTAGAGCTCTGTAGGCTCTGTGTCAGAGCTACAGAAGTGTCTGGGCCCAGTGTCCAGTCTATGCCATCCTGACAACAGAACTCCCATCTAAGGATCTAATTTCCCAGTCTCTCACAGAAACTGTATCAATGGTATGTGAAGCGGAGCCCCTGGTTCTGATCCAAAGTCTGCCTAGGGACAAGGGTGTGATAACTAGATCCCCAGAGCCATCCCAGTGCTAAAAGAATCAAAACTCCTTTCTCATCTTGGAGATGCCAGCCATAAGCCTCGATCTTGTTGTAAACACTTCTGAGCACATACACCTATAGGTAACCAGACGTGGACGTTTTAGCAGCTTAGGTCAAAGTCTCATTTCCATATGTATCATGACTCCAGATGGGGCTCAGTTTGGTGAAGATAAGAAGGTAAGATATCTTGAAACACCCAAGGGACAGAGTCGCCTCATTTTCGTTGAAGTATTGCCCGTCTCGGTGCCCAGTGCAGCAGGATAGAGCAACTGGCACTAGTAGAAGAGTCACTGTGTAACAAAGGCAGGTCTAAGCTAGTGGAGGGGACTGGGGTACTCTAACAAGTTGGCAGGGGAGTCCCCACTCCAGAAACTTCTGGAACACAAGTCAAGGCCAAGTAAATGGGTTTCCTTAAAGTCTTAGAACAAGGATGGCACTCAGGTGTCCTTCCCCTCGAACACTGGCTATCCCAGTAGGTGAACAAGAGAGGAGAGCTACCCAAATGGGCCAGGGCAGATATCACTGACATTCTCCTAGGTGAGGATCCCTCAGTCTTGTCCCCGAAATTGGGGCTTCCTAATTCTCTCCAAGGTGAGGGAAAGGGTAGGGCGTGGATCGGTGAATCACTGGGGAAGTGGATGTCTGGCTGAGTGACTTACACCCAGTGAGCAGGACTTTAGTTTTCTTGTATGCAGGGACCCACGTAGACTACTCCTGTTTCAGGGCCTCCCTCCCCTTCTTAATTCATATAATCGGGCTATTTTCTTCCTCTGAAACCTATAACTTTTAGGATATAAGAGATAACGGGGAGGAGGAGAACTTAAAAGTTTATAGGAAGACAAGGTACTGGGTTTAAGATTGGCATCTTGCAGGAAGAGGGAAGCACCTGAGGTGCAGGAGGGAGAAGCAGGCTCTCACAGAGTCTGTCTGGGGTCAGCAAAGGTCAGAACTAAAAGTCACTGGAAGTGATTCAGTATGCTGAGTCCATTCTACCGAGGGAGGGAGAGGTGGCATCAGGCGACTCATGGGTGTACTGGGTACACAAGCTAGAGTCAGTTGGTAATAGGGACCCTCAATAGAGGAATTGCCTCCACCAGACTGTCCTGGTAGTAAATCTGTGGAGTATTTTTTCCTGATTGATGTAAAAGGGTTCAGCTTACCATAGGCAGTGCTTGCCATGAGCAGGCAGGCGGTCCTGAATAGACTCACAGAGCTGATTAAGAAGCGATATTCCTCGGTGGCTTCTGCTTCAGGCCCTTTCTCCAAGTTTTCGCGCTGACTTCCTTCCCCAATTTTTCTCTGTGATGGACTATCTGCTGTTCGACAAAGTCAATCCTTTTCTCCCCAGGTTGCTTCTGGTGGGAGTTTTATCACAGCAACAGGAAACAAAACAGGACAAGAAGACTCTCCTGGCCTCTCTTTTCAGGCCCTCTTCTCCTAGGCCTGGAGAGTGTGCTTGATAACTGCGTAAGTT
>JADRCD010215011.1:0-10506 GCA_019843815.1 Montemys delectorum
TTTTTTTGGTTTTTAGAGGCAAGGTTTCACTATGTTGTCCTGGAACTCACTCTGTAGACCAGGCTAGCCTCGAATTCCCAGAGATCTGCCTGCCTCTGCCTTCTGGGAGCTGGGCTAAAGGTGTACACCAGACCTAATATTTTTATTGAGGTATAAATTATATCTAAATACATATATAGAGTATGTATCTAGGGTGGGGGGTTGTGTAGCCACACTCATGTGCATTGTTCATGTGTATCCATTCTCCATGGCTTGTCCTGGAAACCTGACTGGGGTGATACTGCAACAAAGAAATGACAGGCATTGAAGAATAAACAGACACACAGAAAAGCTGAGATTAGGTGGCCTGTGCTTACTCCATTGGAGGGCACCTACTCCACAAGCTGCCAGCTCAGTTTACTCTGTAGAGCATAAGGAGGAAGAGGTAACAGCTCTCAGTGAGAAGCCTTAGGTTGCTGTCATCCCGGAGGAGGAGGAAACTGCAGTTGCTAGTTGCACGCTGGCCCATTGTTAATAAATACTCATACTTGGACCAATGGAAAGCCTTGCCGATTCCTCTGAGCCTCCCCTGGGGAAGGCTCTGCCACGCCCATGAGCTTAAGGCTTTGTGGTCCTTGACATAGCTGTGCGCACGTCATCAGCAGTACATATTCACGCAGGACTTGAGGACTTCTCTTCACACACTGTTGGAGGGAATGGCACACATATAATGACAAAGTGCGGAAGTCGGGGGCACCTTTCAGGTTCTTTCACCTTCCGTTTGAAACAGCTTCCCATTGGAACTGCACCACACACAAGGATAGCTGGCTTAAAAGCATCCAGGGATCTGTCTTTCTCCACCTCTTGTCTCACCACTGCTGGGATTACCAGGCCTAGATTTTTTTTTTAAAGATTTATTTTATTGTTGTATGTAAGTACACTGTAGCTGTCTTCAGACATACCAAAAGAGTGTGTCAGATCTCATTACAGATGGTTGTCAGCCACCATGTGGTTGCTGAGATTTGAACTCAGGACCTTCGGAAGAGCAGTCAGAGCTCTTAACTGCTGAGCCATCTCTCCAGCCCCCAGGCCTAGATTTTTATGTGGTTTCTGGGAATCTGAATTCAAATCTTCATTTTTTTTTTTTTTTTTCTGAGACAGGGTTTCTCTGTGTAGCCCTGGCTGTCCTGGAACTCACTCTGTAGACCAGGCTGGCCTCAAACTCAGAAATCCACCTGCCTCTGCCTCCCAAGTGCTGGGATTAAAGGCATGCGCCACCACTGCCCAGCCATTTCAGTCATTTTTAAATGCACAATTATGTGATATTAAGGACACTCATAATGTGCAACCATGTTCCCTGACCCTTGTTTCTAGAACTTCTGTTTGTTTATTTGTTTGAATCACTGTCTCACTGTGGTTTGCTGGCTGACCTAGAAGGCATAGACCAAGTTGGTCTAGTACATGAGCAGGTGTGTTTGCCTCTGCTTTCTGAGTGCTGGGATTAAAGGCTTGCACCTCCACTGCCCGGCTATGTTACAGAGTTTTACAGAGAATTTGAATTTTAAAAGGAGCTGGGTATTTTTATTTTTTTATTTTTTTGGGGGGGGGGAGGTTCAAGACAGGGTTTCTCTGTGTAGCCCTGGCTGTCCTGGAATTCACTCTGTAGACCAGGCTGGCCTTGAACTCAGAAATCCACCTGCCTCTGCCTCCTAAGTGCTGGGATTAAAGTCGTGTGCCACCACTGCCAGGTGAAGCTGGGTATTTTTAAAGAGACAACTCTTCTCCTTCCCTTCTCCCTCTTGCTCTGGGCCCCACTCACTCTGGCCCAAAGGTTTTTTATTTGTTTCTTATTATGGTGGTTGTGAGCCACCATGTGGTTGCTGGGATTTGAACTCATGACCACCAGAAGAGCAGTTGGTGCTATTAACCGTTGAGCCATCTCTCCAGCCCAAGAGACAACTTTTAAAGTTTATAAGGCTGTAGGACTGGCGTGGCCGGACTTTGGCAACTTTGGGGATTCTTTCTTCCACCCTTTCCAATCTCTAACACTACTCAGGAAGACGAAGAGGACAGAGGAGAAAGGGGGTGACATTATCATTAGACTATTTCTGCTGATTGGGGGTGTGGAGTTCCTTAGGATAAGTTTGATCTTTGCCATCAGGGTATCTAGTTATTATTATTTCTTCTTCCTCCTCCTCTTCTTTTCTTCTTCCTCTTTTTCCTTCATCTCCTCAACCTCCTTTTTTGTCACCTCCTCTCCTTCTCCTCTCCTTCTCCTCTCCTTCCTCCTCTTCTTCCTTCCTCCTCCTCTTTGCACATGACTACTTAACAAATGGCAACTAACAGCCCACCCCACCTCTCAGGACCCCTAATTTATACACTCTCTGAAAAGTCCCCAGAATTGCAAACATCAAACAATCACAGAAACTATCTGCCACTGGCAAAATCATGCCCCTGCTAAGAGCAAACTGTGGACAATCTGAAGCAGCCCCATATCTCACACGTGGGAGTAAAACAAAAACATATAATATTTCTGTGTTTTTAAAAGAAACCAAAATGCCAAAATTATCACTACAGACTGATTTGTAAAATGTTGTATATTATGATGTCTTTATTAATGTATAATCTTAAGGTTGTGGGTTAACAGTGATACATTTGTGTATTAAATTGTCAGCTACCCTAGCTAGTTTTCTGTCACCTTGACACAAACTGAAGTAATCAGAAAAGAGGGAGCCTCAGTTGAGAAAATGTCTCCATAAGATTGGGCTGTAGGCAAGCCTATGGGGCACTCTCTAATTAGTGATTGACGTGGAAGGGCTCGCCCATTGTGGGTAGGGCCACTCCTGGGCTAGTTGTCCTAGGTAGTAAGAAAGCAGACAGGCTGGGCAGTGGTGGCGCACGCCTTTAATCCCAGCACTTGGGAGGCAGAGGCAAGTGGGTCTTTGAGTTTGTGGCCAGCCTGGTCTACAGAGTGAGTTCCAGGACAGCCAGGGCTACACAGAGAAACCCTGTCTCAGAAAACCAAAAAGAAAAGAAAAGAAAAGAAAAGAAAAGAAGAGAAGAGAAGAGAAGAGAAGAGAAGAGAAGAGAAGAGAAGAGAAGAGAAGAGAGAGCGCAGATTGAGCAAGCCATGCGAAGCAAACCAGAAAGCAGCACCCGTCTGTGGCATCATCAGCTCCTGCCCTATGTCCTGACTTCTTTGGAGCATGAAAGTGCTAAGGAAGTATAAGCCTTTCTTCCCCAAGATGTTTTTGGTCTTAGTCTTTAATCACATCAACAGTAATAGCTAAGACAACTATTATATTCTTAGAATGTAGTCATCATTCTAAACTCAAACTCTGTGTAACTGTTTAAATCTAATATTTATACCAGTAAATACACGGGAGGTGTAAACTGAGGTAAAAGCCTGCTAGTTCAGTGAGGTAACTTTATTTTCTGAACTATATACAGCATATCTATTTACAAGCCTTATTCTACAACTAAACTGACAGCTGTTTAGAAACCTTTTCTCTCTGTGTCATTCTACCGAGCTACTCTACTTTTCTCTTGAGTTCCTCCCAATCCAAGAGGGCTCCTTAAGTCTTTCCCTAGAATTCTGTCTTACCTGCGTCCTGCCAGCTGCTTCTCTGCAAGCTTGCTCAAAGACAATCCCTATCTTTTACCTGGAGCTCCTTCCATAAAATCTCTTCCAAGCCAAAAAGAGGAGGGCTTTCAGAGGTCCAATAACTATAAAAGAAGTCTCTACCTCCTCCCATACACCCTTGGCAGGCTGAGCCATGTCACCATCTTGGTGGTGCTCCAAGCCAGGTCAGTAGGGGCTGACCCTTTACGGTGGGGTAGCTCAAAACCATCCAGTTGACTTTGCCTTGGTGTTCCAGAAGGAACCCTTGCCACTAGTCTGGCAGAGTTCCTGTGTGCCTGGGTCCTGATGGTCCCTGTTACTCCCAATGTTGGGACAGATGTTGTGTCCTCCTCACCTCTGAATCTATGATCCTGAGCGTGTTAGAGCGCCTGGGAGTGGAGCTTCCTCCAGCTGTTGTGGGACTGGCTGCAGAGTTTGTGCCCAAGGTCTGCTCAGGGCACCAGCCCACACAGACCAGAAAGAACCCTTGCCAATAGTCTGGTGGAGTTCCTGTATGCCTGGGTCCCACTGGTCCCATTAACTCCAGGTGATGGGATAGATGTTATATCCTCCTCACTTCTGATTCTATCAATGTCATTTATTAAATAAATAAATTTTCCTCTTAATGTAAATTATTTCTTTGACTATGTTACATTATCAATCAAAGTTTTTATATTAAGGATGTAAGGCATATTATAAGGAAATGATTGTATTGAAATTATTTACTTGCTGTTTCTTACATTGTAGGAGAAACAACAAAATGGAAATGGACAATATAAGGATACTACCCCATCTATGAAAGTAAACATTCAGACCAATTTGAAACATCTCCGTGCAGATAGTACTGGAGGTACCAGAGCAGAAGCTGAGGATATAAACCAGTCTAGAGAGCTTCGCAGATATAAGCCCAGTGAAATCATGTCTAAAGCTTGTGCTAATGAAAACCAACTGAAGACTCTGAAAAAGAACACAAATCCAGTTAATCCTTTCTATAAGGAGAAAGGGCAAAATAAGATTGTACATAAAACTACTCCAAGCTGTGCTCAAAACTTAAATGAAGAAAAAACATTTGACCAAAAGGATTCTGTTTCTCGATCAAGGTATAGTTTAATGATCATAGGGCTTCAATAAGTATTCATTGTGTGTCATGTTGTTAAGCACTGTGGATACAGGAATTATTAAACATGGTATTGGGAGGAGCCTAAAGTAGGAATTCCCTTTGTTTCCTTTTTTTCAATGTATTTATCCTTTAACAATTTGATCCATATAAAATGTTCTTTATCATATTTCCCCTTCAGAACATTCTTATTCCTCTCCTCTTCCTGCCAATCCCTTTCTTCTTTCTAATAAGTCCCTTCCTACTTCTATGGCTTTAGTGCTCTGTGCTGTGTGCCTGGCTGCTTTTAATTAGGGTTGCTTGTCATGAGTGTGGATGTGAGAGGAAATAAAATTGAGATAGGATCTCTTACATCTCAAGCTGGCTATGTAGCTGAGGGTGACCTTGAAATTTTGATCTTCCTACCTCTACCTCTCAAGTGCTGGTATTTGATAACCTCGCTCAGTTGTTTGTGGTGCTAGGGATTGAACCCATCACCTACTGATATTGGGTAATTTCTCTACCAACTGAGCTATATATCCCCAGCTCGAAGGTTAAAAAAAAAATGTCCAATGAGTTTGGAAGAGGGGATATAGATGCTAGTTTATCAAAGGCATTGCATGTTCTCAGGTTTTTGGGTTTCACTCACAGGATATGGAGAACCACTAATTACATTTTTTGATTTATTTTTTCTTTTGAAACAAGATCTCATGACTCACAAATACAAAAAACAAACAAACAAACAAAAAACCCCAACAACCTGTATAGTCCAGGATGACCTTGACCATACTGTGTGTACTACTACCCCCTTCTGTCCCCCAGTTTAAATGGTGCTAGTGATCAAAACCAGGGCTTCTTGCATGTTAGGCAAACATTCTACCAATTGAATTACATCCTATGCTCCTGAAGACTTTAAATTGAGTGAAATACTTGTGCTTGATAGTTTTATATCAACTTGATAAAAGCTGAAGTCATTTGAATGGAGGAAACCTCAATTAAGGAAATACCTCCGCAAGATCAGGCTATATGAAAGCCTGTAGGGCATTTTTTTCATTAGGGATTGATGGGGGAGGGTCCAGCCCATTGTGGGTGTTGCTATCCCTGGGCTGATAGTCCTGGAGTCTCTAAGACAGCAGACTGAGCAAGCACTGTGAAGCAAGCCAGTGTCAGCACATGGCCTCTTCATCAGCTTCTGCTTCCAGTTACCTGCCCTGTTTGAGTTCCTTTCTTCACTTCCTTCAGTGGTGGGGTGCAACATGGAAGTTGGAGCCAAGTAAACCCATGTCTCCTCAACTTGCTTTTCAGTCATGGTGTTTCATCACAGCAATAGAAACCCTAAGTTCCAGGACAGCCAGGGCTATGCAGAGAAACCCTGTCACAAAAAACCAAAAAAAGAAAAGAAAAGAAAAGAAAAGAAAAGAAAAGAAAAGAAACCCTAAGACCATAATCAAATTTGAATTTTAGAAATTATGCTTACAACAGAAAACTCAAGTAAGTCCCTGTACTTGAAGTAATAATGGAAGCATTCAACCTGGCAGTAATATTGCAAATACTCATTTGGAAATTTACTGTAGTGAAGGGAGTAGAGTGCGATGAAAATCAATTTGGGTTTGCTTTTGTTTGTTTGTTTTTGAGACAGGGTTTCTCTGTGTAGCCCTGGCTGTCCTGGAACTCACTCTGTAGACCAAACTGGCCTCGAACTCAGAGATCCTCCTGCCTCTGCCTCCCAAGTGCTGGGATTAAAGGCGTTCGCCACCTCCATTCTGCTGGGTTTCCTTTAATTCCTCCAGTTCTGTTTCCAGCACTGCCCTTTCCACTTCACAGGCAGTAAGTAGGATACAGGCATGCAGCTTTCTATCTTAAACCTTTGTTGTGTTTGTCTGACAGGTGCAATACTTAAGTCTGTCTGATTGCTGAGGAGAAAAAATATCAGGCAGGTGGAGTACACTGTCAATCTTTCTTCCTTTGCAAGATTTCTTTCTTCAAGTTCAAGGACAATTTTATTAGAGTGTGAAAGAAAAACAAGTCAGGCAAGCAGTAAATCTCAGCTGCTGCCAGGATGAGAGATGGAAAAGAAAAGAGGGAGAGCTATGAGTGTTTAAGTTAGGGGCTGCAAAAGCTAGCATTTGGAGCAAAGAGGGTCAATAGGAGCTTTGTGGTGAAAGAGGAGGAGGATGTCAAGGAAAAAGAAAAAAGTCCAGAGTGTCAGAGGAAGTGCATTTAAGCTTTTGACCATTGTCCAAAAAAACAAAAAACAAAAAACAACAACAACAAAACAGCTGGGCAGTGGTGGTACACGCCTTTAATCCCAGCACTTGGGAGGCAGAGGCAGGCGGATTTCTGAGTTCGAGGCCAGCCTGGTCTACAGAGTAAGTTCTAGGACAGGGCTACACAGAGAAACTCTGTCTCAAAAAAACAAAACAAAACAAAAAACCAAAAAAAAAAAAAAACCAAACAAACAAAAAAAGGAAATTTTACACTTTTGTCAGAACGTATTACGAGGCTTAGGAGTGTGGCATTGGAGCTCTGTCTTCAAGACCATTCTTGGGGTAAATTTAACCTTACTTCTCATGGGTAGGAGACTGCAAAAGGCTCATACATGTTTTGGGGCCAGCCTTGCCTTCTGCTCCAAGGCCCTCCCTCTCTCCTTCCCTCCCTCTATCCATCCATCCTTCCCTCCATCCTCTGGAATCAGCCCTGTTTTTATTAGAGTAGAGGCAGAGGGATAAAAAACAATTCAAAGTCACCCTCTAATACAGAGCAAGTCTAAGGCCAGTCTTGGATACAGAAGACAACAAAATCAATAAAAAATTTTAAAAGGAGCCCTCTCTGTTAGTGTTTTTACAATATTTCCCTTCTGTCTTCTTTTGCTCTTTGGAGTCTTGTTTCCTATGACTATTGCAGACTCTACTTTGGCCAAGTTTGTTGATATACTAGTTAGCCTTCTGTCATTATAACAAAATACCTGAGATAGTTAACTTTTAAAGGGAAAAAATTTATTTTTTTTTTCATGCTTCTGAAAGTTAAAGTCTGAAATGGTGGGCTAGGTACCCTTTGCTTTGGGGTCTCTAACAAGACCAGCACAGCATGACAGGTACATCTGTTGGAGCAAACCACCCACCCCATGATCAAAGAAACAGAAGTAGTAGGACAAGGTAGAGCCACACAGTCCCCTTCAAGGGTATATACCTGGTCACCTTAAACCTTCTACAAAGACCCACTCCTGAAGAGCTCAAAATCTCCCAGTAGTGCCCCAGGCTTGAATAATGGGCTTTGGAGGGACATTTGACACTGAGATTATAGCAGTAGGTTTTGGATCCAGCTCCATCTGTCTGTTGGACATTGAGAATCACACTACTGTTTAAAATTTCCTCACACCACAGAATCTTTACTTCTGGTAACATAGTTTCCATTTTCTTTCAGTGACCAGGTCCTTAAACATCTGGCTCATACTATTGAAAAGAGAAAGCAGCAGTTACCAGAAATAGGTATGATTTAAACTATTTGTTTGTTTGATTACTTCTTTCTTTTCTTTTTAAAGATTTATTTAATTTTTTTAAGATTTATTTATATATTTAATTTATATGAGTAGCTGTCTTCAGACACATCGGAAGAGGGCATCAGATCCCATTACAGATGGTTGTGAGCCACCATGTGGTTGCTGGAAATTGAACTCAGGACCTCCGGAAGAGCTGTCAGTGCTCTTAACCTCTGAGCCATCTCTCGAGCCCATTTGATTGTTTGTTATTGGCACATCTGCCATGTATAACTCTGGCACACCCACCTTTAGTACCACTTACTCAAATCCAGAATCTTTCTCTTTATCTACTAACATTACTGGATATATAGTACTAAGAGAAAATGTATGAAAATCTGAGATTTAATAGATCTTACACATTTCAGAACCTTTTCATTAAACAAGAAAAAAAATCTTATGTTTTGGAATTTTTCAGATCCATTTACATTGTGTTTAGACATAATAGATAAAGAAGTTGGTTTTCAAGCAACTGACAGCTGCTCCAGAATGTTAAAATATAAGTGCTTAGGTAAATATTTTTTAATTCTAATAATTTTATAATTGAATCTGTATCTGCTATTAGTTAACTAGAATTTATAACACTTCTGCCTTAATTTCATCTCCTTTGAATAAATGACAGTCTGAATTTTGAATGAAAGCATTCAAATCAATGTTCTCTATTTTGCATTAGGCCATGCCCACATGAATAACTGTAATTAGTATATCTATTATTTATTGTTTTGTTTTTATCATAATACCATCTATAACTTTAAATGTGCAAGGTACATATGTTTACAGAGAATAGAGAAATATTTATTATGTATTATGCTCTAAACAGGTATTAAGTATCCCATAATAGTTTTATATTTATAATTTGTTAATGTTCATAGTATGCCATGCCCCACTACTGATTTTTTTCTATAAGGTCTCATTGCACTGATCCCAACATTTCTATTCAAAACCTACCATTTCTATATTTTTTCATACTTACTTTTTAATGCACCCTGCTTTATGGAAAAAAGCTCCATCTTCATTGAGAACATCACTGTTCTATTTTGGATGATGATGTGCATCTGGTACTCTGAAGCTGATGTATAGCCACAGTATGGATCTCATGTCCTCTTTTTCTGTCTCATATAATTGTGAGCTCTTTTCTGCAGTCCCTTCCTTTAAATCATCACATCCATGTCCAGCCACTTCAGAGGCTGAGGCAGAGCTGGGTGGTGGTGGCGCACGCCTTTAATCCCAGCACTTGGGAGGCAGAGGCAGGCGGATTTCTGAGTTGGAGGCCAGCCTGGTCTACAGAGTGAGTTCCAGGACAGCCAGGGCTACACAGAGAAACCCTGTCTCAAAAAATGAAAACTAAAATAAAGTAAAATAAAAAATAAAATACTTAGTACTATTTACTTTCCCTATAAATATTCATCTACTATACTTTCCTTTTTTTTTTTAAGATGGAAAGGAAGGAGGGAGGGAGGAAGGCGGAGAGAGTTCCTTGCATATATGTGAATCACTTGTGTGCCTGATGCCTAAAAAGGCCAGAACAGAACGTCAATCACCCTGGGACTGGAGTTACAGACTGTTGTGAGCTGTCTTTTTATTTTCTTTTTGGTTTTTTCAAGACAGGGTTTCTCTGTGTAGCCCTGGCTGTCCTGGAACTCACTCTGTAGACCAGGCTGGCCTCGAACTCAGAAATCCACCTGCCTCTGCCTCCTAAGTGCTGGGATTAAAGGCATGCGCCACCACTGCCTGGCCATGAGCTGTCTTGTTAGTGCTGGGAATTGAACCCAGATCCTCTGAAAGAGCCGTTAATGCTCTCGACTACTAAGCCATCTCCCAGACCTGAGAGGAATCTTTTAAGATAAGGTTTGATTATATAGCCCTAGCTGACCTCAGACCTCAAATTTACTCCAAATTTTCAGCGATCTTCCTGCCTCTGCCCTCCAAGTGTGGAGATTATCAGCATGTGTGAGCATGCCAGAGTAGTGTTCTGCTTTTTTATTGTTGACTCTTCTGATTCCTTCTCTCTCAGTACAGTTGCTCCCTTAATTCCCTAAAACCTGGCACTTGTCTTCTTGTCCACTGTCATACATACTCTTGTCATTTTTGAGGATTGAACCCAGGATCTCACACATACTAGGCAAATGCCCCACTTCTGCTGTGATCTTTGTCCTGTCCCTCTTTTCTTGCCATTCTACTTATTTTAATATGTTAAAGTTAGGTAAAACCTTACTTTCCCTCTAAATCCAGCTAATTAATTTAGGGTTTTTGTTGTTGTTGTTGTTGTTGGTT
>JADRCD010215011.1:11965-48174 GCA_019843815.1 Montemys delectorum
ACACACACACACACACACACACACACACACACACACACACACACACAAATGAAAAATAAGGGACTGAAGATTTGACTTAGCAGTTAAGATGAGCTACTTTTTAGAGAGCCCATGTTCAATCTCTAGCACCCACATGGCTGCTCCCAACCATCTATAACTCTAATTCCAAGAGATCTGACATTCTCTTCTGACTTTGTTGGGCACAACATGTAATTGGCACACAGATAGGTATACATGCAGGCAAACACTAGGTTTGGTTGTTGTTAAGGAAAGAGAATCTTATCTCATTGTTCAGAGGAATTGGAGGTATTCAGATGGGGATGTAGTGTCCAAGATTGTTTAGTGCATTGTTCAGAGAGGGTTGTGTGCATAATAGAAGTAGGTAAAGGAGTAGGCTGGTATATCAGGTTTTCTGTTGTTATAATAAAGCACCATGTCTAAGGAAGCTTAGAGAAGGCAGGGTTTAGTTTGGGGTATGGTTTTAAAGAGAGAGAAGTCCACCATGGCAGAGTGGCATGACAGCAAACAGCAGGCATGGTTTGATTCCCACAAACATAAAACAGAAAGAATGGACAAGATTGCTAAACTTGTCCCTGTGCTTGCTGCCTCAGCTCTGTTGGGCCTCCAACATGTTGTAGTCCTCTTGACTCTGTCTCCAGTGTGCTGAGATTGCAGGCATGACCACCATATCCAGGCTTGTTCATTTATTTATTTGCTTATGTTTTGAGAGAGAGTCTGGCCATATAGCTCAAACTTGCCTCTGCCTCTATAGTGTTGAAATTATAGGTGAGCCCTACCACTCATAGCTAAAACCAAAGGCTTAAAAAACTCTGTTACAAATAACCATTTTCATGTATATGTGTGTGTTTCTATGTGAGTTCATGTATATGCAGTTCAGAGGGCATGGATCCCCTAGAACTGACAATTGTTAGCCATCTTATGTGTGATGGTTTGTATATGCTTGGCCCAGGGAGTGGCACTATTAGAAGCTGTGGCTCCTTTGGAGTAGCTGTGGCCTTTTTGGAGTAGGTTTGTCACTGTGAGTGTGGGCTTTAAGACCTTCATCCTGGCTGCCTAGAAGCCAGTATTCTGCTAGCAGCCTTCGGATGAAGATGTAGAGCTCTCAGCTCCTCCTGTACCATGCCTGCCTGGATGCTGCCATATTTCCACCTTGATGATAATGGACTGAGCCTTTGAATCTGTAAGCCAGCCCCAAATTAAATGTTGTCCTTATAAGAGTTGCCTTGGTCATGGTGTCTGCTCACATCAGTGAAACCCTAACTAAGGCATTATGGATGCTGGGAATCAAACCCAAGTCCTCTGCAAGAATAGCAAGTGCTCTTTATCACTCAGCAATATCTCCAGCTCCTTGGAAATTTCTTTTTTAAACACAGAAATAAAAATTTATTATAAGAATCATATGACAGAATAGTGCACATATAAAAGGGAAATTTATTTTGAACAGAGTGCTACTCATTGCTGCCCAGTGTGGCAAGTGCCATCTGGCAGCATTCTGAAGGAAACCCACACTCTTGGTGGTGGGTCCTAATAACAGACAGTATCTGGCTAGCTGCCTGTGTCGAATAACTCTGATCCTTAGAAATTTCTTATCTCCCTTAGTTTCTTTATATCTATGAATATTGTTATTTGAAATATTTTCCTCTCAAAAATCTAAAGCTATAGTTCCCAGGTTGTCCACCTAGGACCCCATGAGTTCTGGAGTGAGTTTATAAGGGTATTACACAATTTTTTTTTTAATTTAAGGAAAGTACAATAATCCACACTTCTTTTTTATATTAAATTTATTTATTCATTTCATATCCCAATATCAGCCCCCCTCTCCTCGCAGTACCCCCTCACACAGATACTTTCCCCATTCCACCCTCCCCTTCTCCTTTGTGAAAGGGGAATCCCCCTCTGAATGTTAGCCCCCCCATCAAATACACACACACATACACCAAGTCGCTGCACGACTAAGCACATCCTCTTCCCCTGAGGCCAGACAAGGTAGACCATATAGAGGAATGGGATCCACAGGTAGGCAAGCATCAGACTCATTGACAGCCCTGCACCAGTTTGGGGACCTGCATGAAAACCAAGCTGCTCATACACTACATATGTGCAGGGAGCCTAGGTCCAGCCTGTGCTCACTTAGGTTGGTGATACAGGCTCTGAGAACCCCTGAGGGTCCAGGTTAGTTGACTCTGTTGGTCTTCCTGTGGGGTCTCTGTCTTCTTCTGGTCCTTCAGTCCTTCTCCCAACTTTTCCATGAGACTCCCCGAGTTCCACTAATGTTTAGCTGTGGGTCTCTGCATCTCTTTCAATTGGCTGCTGGGTGGTGCCTCTCAGATAACAGTTATGCTAGGCTCCTGTCTGCAAGCATAGCAGAATATCATTAATAGTGTCAGGAATTGGTTCTTGGTTATGGGATCAGTCTCAATTTGGGGCAATCATTGGTTGACCATTCCTAATGTCTCTGCTCTTTGTCCCTGTACTTCTTGTAGGTGGGACACATTTTAGGTTGAAGGTCTTATAGATAGTTTACTCTCTTTATCCCTCCACCGGGAGTCCTGCCTGGCTAGAGGAAGTGGCCACTTTCAGATCCATATCCCCCACTGCTAGGAGTCCTAGCTAGAGTCATCCCTGTATATCCTCTGGGACCTCTACCCATCCCAGGTCTTTGGCACATTCTAGAGATTGCTTCCCCGCCCCCAACCTCTGATTTCCCTTATTTCTCCCCTGCTCTCCCTACATCTGATCTCCACTGCCCTGATCTCCTTCCCATTCACTATCCTACCTAGTTCCCTTCTTCCATTGACCTCCAATATCTATTTTGTTTCCTCTTCTGAGAAAGATTCAACCATGGTTCTTTGCCCCCTCCCCTTGTTATTTGGCTTCATTGAATCTACTGATTATAGTGTAGTTACCCTACACTTTATGGATAATATCTTATTAGTGAGTACATGCCATACATGTCCTTTTGGGTCTAGGTTACCTCACTTAGGATGATATTTTCTAGTTCTTTTCATTTGCCTGTGGAATTCATGATAGCCTTGTTTTTAATAGCTGAGTAGTATTCCTGTGTAAATGAGCCACATTTTCTTTGTCCATTCTTCAGTTGAGGGACATCTAGGTTGTTTCCAGTTTCTAGCTATTATGAATAAGGCTGGTATGAACATAGTTGAATAAGTGTCCTTGTGGGATGGTAGAGCATTTTTTGGGTATTTGCCCAGGAGTGATATAGCTGGATCTTTGTCGTCCGCGCAGGTTTCCGGCCGGCAGGAAAACACGGACAGACACAGGATCCTTCTGCAGCAAATCTTTATTACATCTTCCAGTGGGCGACCCCCGAAAAAGCACTCTTTATATATGCCCTGGAGCAGCATGCTCATCTCTGATTGGCTGTTTGCTCAGGAGCATAATACGCCTGGGATGGCTAGTGACTTGGCGTTCTCTGTCCCTAGGCACATGCGCAGTTTATCTGTAAACTTGGGAGAGCAGCGGATGTCAGCACCATCTGCTGGCTATCACCGCTCACTGCAGCTTCCTGCAAATCTTGAGGTAGAACTATTTCAAATTTACCAAGAAACCACCAAATTGATTACCAGAGTGGTTGTACAGGTTCACACTCCCACCAGCAATGGAAGAGTGTTCTTCTTGCTCCACAACCTCACCAGCATAGCTGTCTCTTGAGGTTTTGTTCTTAGCCATTATGATGGGTGTAAAATGGATCTCAGAGTCATTTTGATTCACATTTCCCTGATGACTAAGGACATTAAACATTTCTCTGGGTGCTTCTTGGCCATTTGAGATTTCTCTGTTGAGAATTCTCTGTTTAGCTCTGTACCCCACAGGGCTTTTCTGTGTAGCCCTGGCTGTCCTAGAACTCACTCTGTAGACCAGGTTGGCCTCTAACTCAGAAATCTGCCTGCCTCTGCCTCCCAAGTGCTGGGATTAAAGGTGTGCGCCACCACTGCCCAGCACACCCCATTTTTTAATTGGGTTATTTGGTTTGTTGGTGTCTAACTTCTTAAGGTCTTTATATATTTTGGATATTAGCCCTTTACTGGATGTAGGGTTAGTGAAGATCTTTTCCCAATCTGTATGCTGTTGTTTTGTCCTATTGATAATGTCCATTGCCTTACAGATGCTTTTCAGTTTCATGAGGTCCCATTTATTAATTGTTGACCTTCGTGCCTTAGCCATTGGTGTTCTGTTCAGGAAGTTGTCTTCTGTACTGACAAATTCAAGCCTATTCTCCACTTTCTGTTCTGTTAGATTTAATGTATCTGGTTTTATGTTGATGTCTTTGATCCATTTGGATTTAAGTTTTGTGCAGAGTGGTAAGTATGGATCTATTTGCATTCTTCTACATGCAGACATCTAGTTAGACTAGCACCATTTGTTGAAGATGCTCTCCCTTTTCCATTGTATGGTTTGGGCTTCTTTGCCAATAATCAAGTGTCCATAGGTATGTAAGTTTATTTCTGGGTATTCAATTTGATTCCATTGAACAACCTGTCTGTTTCTATACCAATACCATGTAGTTTTTAATCACTATTGCTCTGTAGTACAGCTTGAAGTCATGGATAGTGGCTCCTCCAGAAGTTCTTTTATTTTTCAGGATTGTTTTAGCAATCCTGGGTTTTTTGTTTTTCCTTGTGAAGTGGAGAATTGCTCTTTCAAGATCTGTAAAGAATTGTGTTAGAATTTTGATGGGGATTGCATTGAATTGTTTTTAATAAGATGGCTATTTTCACTATGTTAATCCTACCAAACCATGAGCATGGGAGATCTTTCCATCTTCTGATATCTTCCTCAATTTCTTTCTTCAGAGACTTGAAGTTCTTGTCATAGAGGTCTTTTGCTTGCTTGGTTAGAGTTACACCAAGATATGTATTATTTTTGGCTATTGTGAAGGATACTGTCTCCCTAACTTCTTTCTCAGCCCATTTATCACTTGTATAGAGGAGCACTACTATTTTTTTTCGTTAATTTTTGTATGCAGCCACTTTGTTGAAAGTGTTTATCAGCTGCAGGAGTTCTCTGGTAGAATTTTTGTGGTCACTTGCGTATTCTATCACATCATCTAAGAATAGCAATACTTTGACTTTTTCTTTTTCAATTTGTTTCCCCTTGATCTCCCTTTCTTGACTAATTGCTCTGACTAGAACTTCAAGTACTATATAAAAGACATAGGGGAAGAAGTGGACAGCCTTGACTTGTCTCTGATTTTAGTGGAATTGCTTTAAGTTTCTCTCCATTTAATTTGATGTTGCCAATTGTCTTGCTGTATATTGCCATTATTGTGTTTAGGTATGCACCTTGAATCCCTGATCTCTCCAAGAATTTGAACTTGAAGGGGTGTTGGATTTTATTAAAGGCTTTTTTTAGCATCTAATAAGATGATCATGTGGGTTTTTTCTTTCAGTTTGTTTATATATTGGATTATGTTGATGGATTTTCTTATATTGAACTACCCCTACATCCTTGGGATGAAGCCTACTTGATCATGGTGGATGATGTCTTTGATATCTTGGATTCGATTTGCTGGTATTTTATTGAGTATTTTTGCATCAGTTTTTATAAGGGAAATTGTTCTGAAATTCTCTTTCTTTGTTGAGTCTTTATGTGTTTTATGTACCTAGTTTGAGGAGTATTAGCATTAGCTCTTCTTTGAAAATCTGGTAGAATTCTGTGCTAAATCCACCTGACACAGTTTGTGTGTGTGTGTGTGTGTGTGTGTGTGTGTGTGTGTGTGTTTGATTGGGAGACTTTTAATGACTAGTTCTATTTCCTTGGAGGGTATAAGACTGTTCACCTGATCTTGATTTAGCTTTGGTAATTAGTATCTGTCTAGAAAATTATCCATTTCATTTAGATTTTCCTTTTTTGTAGAGTAAGACCTAATGATTATTTTTATCTCTTCAGTGTCCATTGTTATGTCTCCCTTTTCATCTCTGATTTTATTCATTTGGGCACTGTCTCTGTCCCTTTTAGTTAGTTTGGCTAAAGGTTTGTCAATCTTGTTGATTTTCTCAAAAGAACCAGCTCTTGGTTTTGTTATCTTTGTTTCAATTGATTGATTTTTCAGTCCAGAGTTTGATTATTTCCTACTTTCTATTCCTCCTGGGTGTGTTTGATTCTTTTTTTTCTGTAGGGCCTTCAGGTGTACTTTTAGTTGATTAGTGTGAGAACTCTCAGGTTTCCTTATGAGGGCACTTAGTGCTATGAACTTTTCTTTTAGCATTGCTTTTATAGTGTCCCATAAGTTTGGGTATATTGTGCCCTCATTTTCTTTGAATTCTAGAAAGTCTTTAATTTCTTTCTTTATTTCTTCTCTGACGCAGTGATCATTCAGTAGAGAGTTGTTCAGTTTCCATGAGTATGTAGACTTTCTGTTGTTTCTGTTGTTGTTGAAGTCCAGCTTTAATCCATAGTGATCTGATAAAATGCATGGGATTATTTCAATCTTCTTGTATCTGTTGAGGCTTGCTTTTGTGACTTGGTATCTGTTGAGGCTTGCTTTTGTGACTATGGTTAGTTTTGGAGAATGTTCCATGAGATGCTGAGAAGGTTTATTCATTTATTTTGGGATGAAATGTTCTATAGATGTTTGTTAGGTCCATTTGAACCATAACCTCTGTTAGTTTCATTATTTCTCTGTTTAGTTTCTGTCTCAATGACCTGTTGATTGGTAAGAGTGAGTTATTGAAGTCTCCCATTATTAATGTGTAGGGTTCAATGTGTAATTTAAGCTTTAGTAATGTTTCTTTTACAAATGTGGGTGCCTTTGCATTTGGGGCATAGATGCTCAGAATTGAGATGTCCTCTTGGATTTTTTGTTTCCCATCTCTTTTGATTACTTTCATTTGAAAGTCTATCTTATTAGATATTAGAATGATTACTCTAGCTTGTTTCTTAGGTCTATTTGCTTGGAAAACCTTTTTCCAACTCTTTATTCTGAGATAATGCCTATGTTTGTTGCTGAGATGTGTGTCTTGTATACAGCAGAATAATGGATTCTGTTTATGCATCCATTCGTTAGTCTGTGTTTTTTTTAGAGGGGAACTGAGTCCATTGATGTTGAGAGATATTAATGACCAATGATTGTTACTTCTTGTTATATTGATGTTGGTGGTAGTATATGGTACACCATACTTCTAACTCAAGGTAGATCACAGTTTCAACACTCAAGCATTACATTGTACCACATTTGTCATATAAATGACACTTGATAAAATTTTGGGTTTTGTTTTTGAAAGATGAAGTATTTATATAACACCTAAGCTGGCCTGGGAATTTATGGGCTTAAGTGATCCTCCTGGCTTAGCTCCATCTCCGAAGAAGCCAGGACTATGGTGTATAACATTGTACCTTGCCTGATAACATATTCTTTTGTTGTTGTTTTGGTTTTGTTTTTTGTTTTTTGGGGGGTTTTTGTTTGTTTGTTTGTTTTTTGTTTTTGTTTTTGTTTTGAGATATGGTTTATCTTCGTAGCACTGGCTGTCCTGGAACACTTTCTGTAGACCAGGCTAGACTTGAACTCAGAGATCTGTCTGCCTTTGCCTCCTGAGTATTTAGATTAAAACCACCCAGCTCTGGATAATATATTCTTATGAAGCTAGGTTTTAGATATTTTTGTGATTAAAAAGTAAGGACCATATGAAATATCAATGTGGAAAAGGAAATGAGTGTGATAATATCTAGCTTTATTACAAAATTAAGAAGTTGTGTTGTCTCAGTTACTGTTCTATTTGCTGAGAAGAAACACCATGAACAAGGTAACTCTTATGAAAGAAAGGATTTATTTTTTAATTTATTTTTTATTAAACTGATACAATTTATTTTAAAATATACAACTCAATATTGACATTTTAAGTCATCAAAATAATTTATAATAGTTAAATGCCTCTTAAATATACATGATGTCTTCTGAAGCTAAAAGTAATATGCGCTCAACCAGTTTTTAAAAATATATTTGGAATATTAAACATGATAGAAGTAGAAAAAAATCTTTTTTCAATTTTATTTATTAAAATTTATTTATTTATTATTTATTATGTAAGTACACTGTAGCTGTCTTCAGACACTCCAGAAGAGGGCATCAGATCTCATTATGGATGGCTGTGAGCCACCATGTGGTTGCTGGGAATTGAACTCAGGACATTTGGAAGAGCAGTCAGTGCTCTAACCTCTGAGCCATCTCTCCAGCCCCTGAAAAAAATCTCTTATGAAATCTTCTATGAAAGGAAATTGTGACAAGTTCCTGAAGAAACCATTCCATCTCTGAGGGAGAATACACAATGTAACTGTGGCTTCATAGAATGAAGTGTTCCTTCTGTTTCTGTTTTGTGGAATAGTTTGAAGAGTATTGGTATTAGGTCTTTGAAGGTCTTACAGAATTCTGCACTATAACCATCTGGTCCTAGGCTTTTTTGGTTGGGAGACTTTTAATGACTGCTTCTATTTCTTTAGGGGTTATAGGACTGTTTAGATGGTTTATCTGATCCTGATTTAGCTTTGTTATCTAGTATCTGTCTAGAAAATTGTCCATTTCATCCAGATTTTTCCAGTTTTGTTGAATATAAGCGTTTGTAGTAGCATCTGATTTTTTTTAATTTCCAGTTTCTGTTGTTATATCTCCCTTTTCATTTCTGATTTTGTTAATTTGGATACTGTCTCTGTGCCCCCTGGTTAGTCTGGCTAAGGGTTCATCTATCTTATTGATTTTCTCAAAGAACCAGCTCCTGGTTTGGTTGATTCTTTGTATAATCCTTTTTGTTTCTACTTGGTTGATTTCAACCCTGAGTTTAATTATTTCCTGCCATCTACTCCTCTGGGATGTATTTGCTCCTTTTTGTTTTAGAACTTTCAGGTGTGCTGTCAAATTACTTGTGTATGCTCTCTCCAATTTCTTTTTGGAGGCACTCAGAGCTATGAGTTTTCCTCTTAGGACTGCTTTCGTTGTATCCCATAAGTTTGGGTATGTTGTGCCTTCATTTTCATTAAATTCTAAGAAATCTTTAATTTCTTTCTTTATTTCTTCCTTGATCAAGTTATCATTGAGTAGGGTGTTGTTCAGCTTCTGTGTGTATGTGAGCTTTCCATTGTTCTTGTTGCCTTAGTCTGTGGTGATCTGATATGATGCATGGGATTATTTCAGTCTTCTTGTATCTGTTGAGGCCTGTTTCGTGACCAATTATATGGTCAATTTTGAAGAAAGTACCATGAGTTGCTGAGAAGAAGGTATATTCTTTTGTTTCAGGATGAAATGTTCTATAGATATCTATTGAATCCATTTGGTCCATAACTTCTGTTAGTTTCATTGTCTCTCTGTTTAGTTTGTGTTTCCATGATCTGTCCATTGATGAGAATGGGGTGTTGAATTCTCCCACTTTTATTGTATGTGGTGCAATGTGTGCTTTTAACTTTAGTAAAGTTTCTTTTATGAATGTGGGTGCCCTTGCATTTGGAGCATAGAATTGAGAGTTGAGAATTGAGAGTTCTTGATATATTTTTCCTTTGATGAGTATGAAGTGTCCTTCCTTATCCTTTTTGATAACTTTTGGTTGAAAGTTGATTTTATTTGATTCTGGAATGACTACTCCAGCTTGTTTCCATTTGCTTAGAAAATTGTTTTCCAGCCCTTTACTCTGAGGTAGTGTCTGTCTTTGACACTGATGTGTATTTCCTATATGCAGCAAAATGCTGGGTCCTGTTTACATATCCAGTCTGTTAGTCTATGGCTTTTTATTGGGGAATTAAGTCCATTGATGTTAGGAGATACTAAGGAAAAGTGATTGTTACTTCCTGTTATTTTTTTATGTTAATTTCATTTTTGTGTGGCTATCTTCTTTTGGGTTTGTTGAAAGAAGATTACTTTCTTGCTTTTTCTAGGGTGTAGTTTCCCTCCTTGTGTTGGCGTTTTCCAAATCTGTTATCCCTTGTAGTACTGGATTTGTGGGATGATACTGTGTAAAATTGTTTTTGTCATGGAATATCTTGGTTTCTCCAGCAATGGTAGTTGAGAGTTTTGCTGGGTATAGTATCCTGGGCTGGCATTTGTGTTCTCTTAGGATCTGTATAACATCTGCCCAGGATCTTCTAGCTTTCATAGACTCTGGTGAGAAGTCTGGTATAATTTTGATAGGCCTGCCTTCATATGTTACTTGACTTTTTCCCTTACTGCTTTTAATATTTTTTTTCTTTGTTTTGTGCATTTGGTGTTTTGACTATTATGTGATGGGAGGGAATTCTTTTCTGGTCCAGTCTATTTGGAGTTCTGTAGGCCTCTTGTATGTTTATGAGCATCTCTTTCTTTAGGTTAGGGGAGTTTTCTTCTATAATTTTGTTGAAGATATTTACTGGCCCTTTGAGTTGGGAGTCGTCACTTTCTTCTATACCTATTATCCTTAGGTTTGGTCTTCCCATTGTGTCCTGGTTTTCCTGGATGTTTTGGGTTAGGAGCTTTTTGCATTTTGCATTTTCTTTGAGTGATGTGTCAATGTTTTCTATGGTATCTTCTGCCCCTGAGATTTTCTCTTCTATCTCTTGTATTCTGTTGGTGATGCTTGCATTTATGACTCCTGATTTTTTTCCTAGATTTTCTATCTCCAGGGTTGTCCCCCTTTGTGATTCCTTTATTGTTTTATTTCCATTTTTAGATCCTGGATGGTGTTGTTCAATTCCTTCACCTGTTTGGTTGTGTTTTCCTGTAATTCTTTTTTTTTTAAGATTTATTTATTAATTATACATAAGTACACTATAGCTGTCTTCAGACACTCCAGGAGAGGGCATCAGATCTCATTGCAGGTGGTTGTGAGCCATCATGTGGTTGCTGGGATTTGAACTCACGACCTTCGGAAGAGTACTCGGTGCTCTTAACCTCTGAGCCATCTCTCCAGCCTTTTCCTGTAATTCTTTAAGGGATTTTTGTGTTTCTTCTTTAAGGGCTTCTACCTGTTTACCTGTATTCTCCTGTATTTCTTTAAGGGAGTCATTTATGCCCTTCTTAAAGTCCTCTATCATCATCATCATAAGATGTGATTTTAAATCAGAGTCTTGCTTTTCTGGAATGTTGGGATATCCAGGGCTTGCTGTGGTGGGAGAACTGGTTTTTGATGATTCCACGTAGCCTTGGTTTCTGTTGCTTAAGTTCTTGCCCTGGCTTCTTGCCATCTGGTTATCTCTGGTGTTAGCTGGTCTTGCTGTCTCTGACTGTGGCTTGTACTTCCTGCAAGCCTGTGTGTCAGTAATCCTGGGAGACCAGTTATCTCTGTGAGGAATTTGGGTATGGAGAGCTGTAGCACAGAGTCCCCTCCAGCTCCAGGGTGCAGACAGAAACTAGAATGATCCTGTCCCTGGCTGTTCCTTGGTTCCTGTGTCCTGATGGCTCTGGGTGGGTCCCTCTTGGGCCAGGAATTTGACCAGAAGTGGTGGTCTTACCTGTGTTCCCAGGTGTGTCAGCACTCCTGGGAGACCAGCTCTCTCCCAACAGTAGTTGGGTATGGAGCACTGTGGCACAGGATCAACTCCAGGCGCAGTTGGAAACCACAAGTGAAAGAAAGGATTTAATTGAGGACTTGTCCATGATTATCATGGCAGGAAGCATGGCAGCCTGCAAGCATGGTGCTGAAGCAATAGCTGAGAACTTTACATCATTATCCACAGGAAGTAGGCAGAAAGAAAGAGTCAGACATACAGAGACAAAGACAAAGAGGGGCAAAAACAAAAGATTGTGCCAGGCTTGAGCTTATGAAACCTCAGATCCCACAGCCAGTGATACACCTTCCTAATCCTTCCCAAACAGCTCCACTAATTGGAGACCAGGCATTCAAACATATGAACCTATGGGGGAGGACATTCTCACTCAAACCACACATGTCATCCCCAATAAATGTACACTGTCTGACATACTTGGATCACTGGTCTATCTGAGTATAAGAAACAGGGATGACGAGAGAGAGAGAAAGAGAGAGAGAGAGAGAGAGAGAGAGAGAGAGAGAGAGAGAGAGGAAGAGGGAAAGAATGAATACTGGGGAGATAGCTAAATTAATAAAGTACTTGCCTAGCAAGCTTACAGAACTGATTTCCATCTCAGCAGCCATATAAAAAGCTGACACATACTTGGTGTTGGTGTTGTTGTTGTTATTTAATTTAACTTTATTTTTTACTTATTCACTTTACTAGCCATTCACTGCCCCTCTCCCAGTCATACCCTCTCACAATCCTTCTCTCACCCCCCATCCCCTTCTCCTCTGAGCAGCTGGAGCCGAGCCCCCTCTGGGTATTCCCCTACCCTGGCACTTCAAGTCTCTGTAAAGCTAGGTGCTTCCTCTCCCACTGAGGCCAGACAAGGTAGCCCAGCTAGAAGAACATATTCCACATATAGGCAACAGCTTTTGGGGATAGCTCCTGCTCCAGTTGTTTGGGACCCACATGAAGACCAAGCTTCACATTTGTTACTTATGTGTGAGGAGGCCTAGGTCTAGCCTATGTATGGTTTGTGGTTGGTAATTCAGACTCTGACAGCCCAAGGGTCTAGGTTAGTTGACTCTGTTGGTCTTTCTGTGGAGTTCCTATACCTTTGAGGCCTGCAATCCTTCCTCCTGTTCTTTCATAAGAGTCCCCAAGCTCCATCTAGTGTTTGCAGTGGGTGTCTGCATCTGTCAGAGTCAGCTTCTGGCTAGAGTCTCTCAGAGGACAGTCATGTTTGACTCCTGTCTGCAAGCATAACATAGTATCATTAATAGTGTCAGGGATTGGTGCTTGCCCACGGGATGGGTCTCAAGTTGGCTCATACTTGTAATTTTCCCCAGACTTTTCTTCCAAATAAACAAACAAACGAATGAATGACTGGTGGATAGATGGCTCCTCAGGAAGTACAGTTGAAGTTGACCTCTCGCTTCCACATGCATATATACATATACATGTACATGTTCACCGACATAAACATGTGTGCATACAAGCAATACTTCCCTGCCCTTCTATATGATACAATGAAAAGTACACAGTACTATGTATGAGGAATTTTAGAAAAGCACTTGAAGCTGAGTTTGACTCATTAACAGAGTACATAAGAACATTTTTAAAAGCCAGGCGGTGGTGGTGCATGCATTTAATCCCAGCACTTGGGAAGCAGAGGCAGGTGGATTTCTGAGTTCGAGGCCAGCCTGGTCTACAGAGTGAGTTCCAGGACAGCCAGGGCTACACAGAGAAACTCTGTCTCGGAAAAAAAAAAAAAAAAAAAAAAAAAATTTTTTTAAAAAATGTCTCACATTGGCCTTCAAATGCTTGCTTATTCTGTCTGTCTGTCTAGAGACAGGGTCTCATTAAATATCCCACACTGGCCCACAACTCATAATCTTCATACCAAAGTCTCCTGAGTATTGAGATTATAGGCAAAGATCACCACATCTGACTCTATAAAAACATCTTTAATGGACATAACTAGGATGTCACCAGCAAATCCTTTGAGAAGCCATGGCACAAACCACTTTTTTCATAAGTAAATGGCAAGCAGGGCAGGAAGGGCAAATAACAGCTTTCAATTAACTCAAACACCAGATTATAGCTTAGAGGTAGAGTATGTACTCAGTGTGTAAGGCTCTGAGTTTAATCCCAGTAACAAACAAAAATGATATCAACCAAATGTAATGGTGGGTCTTGTTTGGACATGAGTCAAAGAACCAAAATTTTGGAACAACACGAGAAAGAAAAAAGAAAAGAAAAGAAAAGAAAAGAAAAGAAAAGAAAAGAAAAGAAAAAAGATAAGAGCAAAGAGGGAGAGAAAGGTAGAAGTGAGAAAATGAGAGGGTTTGTTTTTGAGCTAAGGCCAATAATGTACGGCTGTACTCTCAATACTCAAGAGGCTAAGGCATGAGCATTGTTGCAAGTTCAAGGTTAGCCAGGGCTATTAAGCAAAACCCTCTCTTTCCAAAGGGGGAAAAAAAAACAAAAACAAAAGCAAAAAAACTTGATATGATGGGAAACTTTGAGCACTGTGGTTAGTTGAATAAGATTAACCCCCAGTAGGCTCATATATTTCTTTGCTTAAAGAGTAGCATTAAGAAGTATGACTTTACTCTCCCTCTCTCCCTCCTCTCTCTCCGCTACTGCCCCTTCCCTCTCAATTACCTCTTACACGTGGGAAAAAAAAAAAAAAAAAGAAGAAGTATGACTTTGTTGGAGTAGATGTAGCCTTGTTGGAGGAAGTGTGTCATTGGGGGTGGGCTTTGGGATTTCAAATGCTAAATCCAGGGTGTCTTTCTCCCTCCCTCCCTCCCTCTTCCTGCTTGTCTTAGGGTTTCTATTGCTGTGAAGAGACACCATGATCACAGCAACTCTTATAAAGGAAAACATTTAATTGGGGCTGGCTTACAGTTTCAGAGGCTTAGTGCATTATTTTCATGGTTTCATGGAAACATGAGGGCAGGCATGGTGCTAAAGAAGGAGCTGAGAGTTCTACAACTTGATCAGCAGTCAGCAGATGAAGAGTGTGTGTCACATCACACTGGGCATAGCTTAATCATAGGAGACCTCAAAGCCCACTCCCGTAGTAACACAGTTCTACAACAAGGCTATACCTACTCCAACAAAGCCACACCACCTAATAGTGTCACTCCCCATGGACCAAGCATTCCAACACATGAGCCTATGGGGCATCATTCCTATCCAAACTACCACACTGCTGCCTGCTGATCCAAATGTTGGACTCTTGGCTCCTTCTCTAGCACCATGTCTGCCTGTGTGCTGCCATGCTTCCTGCCATGGTAATAATGGATTAAACCTTTGAACCCATAAAACAGCTCCAATTAAATGTTTTCCTTTATAATAGTTGCTGTGGTCATGGTGTCTCTTCACAGCAATAGAAACCCTAACCAAGACAGGCACTGTATTTAGATTATAGTAAGTATTATTTTCTTAGGTGGTAGTTTTATATATTTAAAAAGCAGTGTCCTTATGTTAGAGATATATAATGGCATGATATTTTAATGCAAATTCCATTGTCCTCATGGATATACTAGAATGAGAGAGATGTCAATAAAATTTGACTTCCTGTGATTTAATAATTATGAAACTGGGTAAAGTATGCGCAGATGTTTGTTTTCTCTGGACTTTACTTTTAGGTGTTTAAAATGTTCCATAAAAATGTTCTAAAGCAAAGCCGGGCAGTGGTGGCGCATGCTTTTAATCCTAGCACTTGGGAGGCAGAGGCAGGAGGATTTCTTAGTTCGAGGCCAGCCTGGTCTACAGAGTAAGTTCCAGGGCTACACAGAGAAAACCTGTCTCGAAAAAAAAAATTAATGTTTAAAGCAAACAGAAAAAAAAAAAGATTGAGCATAAAAGTCATGTCTGTATTACTCTTTTGTTGCTATGATAAAACAACATCAAGGCAACTTAGAGAGGGAAGGTTCCAGAGCATGAGCTAAGAGCCCACATCTTGATCCACAGGAAGGAAGCAGAGAGAATGCACTGGAAATGGCACTCGTCTTTATGTTCTCAAAGCCCACTTCCAGTGACATACTTCCTGAACACTCTCAAAGAGTGCTGGCAGCTAGGGACCACGTATTCAAGCACCGGGACCATGGAGAGCCTTTCAGTTAAACCACACATAATGGCTCACAACCAAACCTGTGTAGATACTTCCTGTTTCTTTTTCTTTTCTGTTTATTGGAGACAAAGTCTTCTATAGTCCAGACCGGCCTCCAGTTCTCTGTGTAAGCCAGGATAGCCAAGAACTTCCTAAATGCTGGGATTACAATGTGTGTACAATTTTATGCTGTGCTAGGGATTTAATCCAGGGTTTTATGCATGTTAGGCAAATATCCTACCAACTGAGATAGTCCTTAGTTGTCTCTTTCCTTTTCTTTTCTCAGTACTGGGAGTTGAACCTAGGCCTTTGCACACACTAGATGACCACTGTACGCTGACTTGGAGTAGCCCTTTAATTTTTTTTTTTTTTTTGATACAGGTTTCACAAAACTGCCTAAGCTACCCTTGAACTTGTAAACCTGATGCCTTCCTGCCTGGCCTTCTAAGTCCTTAGGGTTGTGTGCATGTGATACCACAGTGGGTTGGAGGCTTCTTTTCTGTGTGGCCATAACTGTTCACACCTCTGCCCCAACACTTCTTTGTATTTCTTTACTCTCTGGGATGGCTTGGGTTTCTTGAAATACTTATAAATTCCTAATTTAGTGTATCATCATAGAAGTTATCTGATTTCACAGTTATTAGTATATACTTTTGTAACATCTGTACATTAACTTAATTTGTTTTCTTTTAGGTTGCACAGTATTAAGAAAACTCCTCAACAGCCGAAATTTTAGCAAGCTTTTGCACTCTTGTGCATACCAATGTAATCATCATAAAGTCATTATGGAAGCTGAAGACAAATATAAAAATGAACTAAGGAAAACATTTATCTGTTCAAAAAGTAATTCATTCAGCAACTTTAACTGTACTTATAGCTATACATTCTGAACTATCATCTAAAATATTAAGTTTGTTGACTAGGGTGTAAAGTAATGTTGAAAGGAAAAATATTTCTCTAAATAAACCAGTAAAAAAGACGTCTAACGTAGATTTAGCTCTGTAGTTGCTTAAAAATTCTTCCTAAACTTAGCATGGTAGCACACACCTATATTCTCAGCCTTTGGGTGTGTGGCACGTGCTTTATCTCTGCACTCAGGAGGCAAAGGCAGGCAGGCTAGCCTGGTTTACATAACTAGCTCTTGGACAGCCAGGGCTACGTTGAGAAGCCCTGTCTTGAAAAACAAAAAAAAGCAAGCAAGCAAGCAACCAACCAACCAGAGAAATGGGGCTAGGGTGATGGCTCAGCAGTTAAAAACACATGCTGCCCTTGCAAATGACCACCCAGGTTCGGTTCTAGCACCTACATGTGGCTCACAACCATCTCTAATTTCAGTTCCAGGGAATCCAATTGTTCCAGGAAAGTCCTCTTCAGGCTTCTACAGCCACCAGGCACAAATGTATATATGTAGACCAAAAGTCGTATACAGTAAGAAATATAATAAATAAAATTATTTATAGTTCACTAAGGAGTCCTACTAGAAGAGAGTAATAAGTATCAACTAACAGAATTGATATGTAACTACTTAAATTACTATTTTAAGTATACTAAATGTTTTCTATATTTTTCAGAAATTTTGCTGACTCCCTGTAGAAGACAACTTCGTAAAGAATTTACTGCCTCTGAAGAACTAAGTAAATATATCTTTTCTTTTTTCTTTTTTTTTTTCTTTTTTTCTTTTTTTTTTGGTTTTTCGAGACAGGGTTTCTCTGTGTAGCTCTGGCTGTCCTGGAGATCTGTAGACCAGGCTGGCCTCGAACTCAGAAATCCTCCTGCCTCTGCCTCCCAAGTGCTGGGATTAAAAGCGTGTGCCACCACCGCCTGGCAATATATCTAATTTTTAAATAAGCTTAAATTTTACATATTCCTAAAAAGAAGAGAGCAGCTGAGTTAACTACTTAAAATGATAGCCCTTGGCTTATATGAGATTATACCTTCTGAAGAGAGACACCCTTTTCCCCTTCATGGTGTTTGTTTACTTGCTGCCCGCCACCTGGAGAAGGAGCTCTAGGAAACTGATCTATCTTCCTTCCTTTCCCTCTCTCCCTCCCTCTGTTTCTTCCTTCTTTTTTTTTTTTATTTCTGAGCTACATGTGCAAGCAATGCCTATGGAGGCCAAAAGAGGACATTAGATCTCCTGGAACTGGAGTTGTAGACAGTTATAAGCTGCCATGTGTGTGCTAGGTTTAAACCCTAACCCTCTGGTGCTTTTAACAGCTGAGCTATCTCTCTAGCTCTGATATTTATTAAATATCTGCTATATGTAAGTTGTTTTATAGCTGTTATTTCCTTTAATTATGTTAATCAGCTAGTAAATCACAGAACTTTGATTCAAATGCAGCACATCTAGAAACATTTGCTATATCCTCTGGTTCAAGTTTCAAGCAAGTGATTCTTTGTACAAGTACTTCAGAGAGATGTTACAGAATGCTTCTTTCTATTGGTATAACTATAGTATTTTAAATGATAAAAACTGAAGAGTCAAATGGAATAAATGTTAATTTTCTGTTTAAAAATAAAAATCTTAATAAAGTTGAAACCATACTATAGTGTAAAACAATGCCACTTTTTTAAATGTTGCATACCTCAGTCTCCCAAGTTCTGGGATAACAGGTATGGAGCACTATTTCTGGCATGAAACACTTATTTTTCCAAGTAACATTTCCAAGTATTATTTCTGTAGTATCTATTACACAATGGGAACCTTGTCCCATACAGTGTGTTGCACTTAGGAATTTTGTTCTTAGCTAGGCATGGTGGTGTACGCCTTACATCTCAGCACTTAGGAGGCAGAGGCTAGCAAATCTCTGTGAGTTCAAGGCCAGCCTGGTCTACAAAGTGAGTTTCAGGACAGCCAAGGCTATTACACAAAGAAACTTAGTATTGAAAAACCAAAAGAAAAAGAAAATTGTTCTTGACAAGAACCTGACATTAAATTAATAGATTTTTCCCCCTAGTACCATGTCTTCAAAGCAAATATATAACAACCAAAAATTAGTCTATTATTAATTTATATTGAAAATAATCAATGGGCCTCATGAAAATGGGCATAATTATGGTTATACACTAATTATACAGAATGGCTCTAAATCCTATTACATAGCATTCAGCTTAAATACCAGATACTAATTTTTATAGGCTAGACTTGGTTAACTAAAAATCAGCAGTTGATATTTGGCCTGCTTTGTTAGAATTTACAAGAGTGTTTTGAGAAGTATGAATTTTACTTTTAACATCTTTTAAATCAAGCCTTGTTGCTCATTTTCTTCTGCAACACTTAGACTAAGAACAGCGCAGAGGCTGGAGGTGTGACTCATGCCTCTAACCCCTGCACTAGGGAAGCGAGGGCAGAAGATGCACAAGCTTGAGCACAGGCGAGTGATACAGGAAGACTTTCTACATGCATAATGATAATAAAATAATAATATAATAATAATAAATATTTTAAAATTACACTCAAAGCCCATGGTGTGAAGCCTTGAAGTGCAAAGTTGTCTTCAAAGCTACCCAGTCCTCTACTGTAGAATTTGTAAGTCAGGGAGATGGCAGCCTTAGTAAAAATGGGGGGCCTTACAACAAGTTTCAGGCCTCCACATTCTAAAAGTTATAACCTACCCAGTTCTGATTACAAGAAGATCAAGTCATTTATCAGTGAAGCTTCAAAGAAACTTGGGTAGCCACAGTTTTCCTGCATTCCCCAAAATAAGTAGTTTTGAGACAGTTTTATCAATAATAACCTCTCTTAATAAATATTGGTGATTGCCTACTATCGTTGAGATACTATTCTGAGCCTGGGGAATACAGTGGTAACCCAACTGCTCAGAAGCCTCTCCCTTGTGGGGTTTGTATTTTAAGTACTAACATGAAATAGTAACACTGACTTCTCAGCTTCTACTGGGAAGGTATTCTCTTTTGTTTTAAACATTCGAACTTACCTTATCGGGCTGGACAAATAACCAGCAATGTTGTCTTGTAATGGTGAAATTTTATACAATTCCTTCTACATCCATCCTTCTAAAGTAGAAATTCAAACAGAAGTGCAAGAGCACTTCTCCCTAGCATCTGCCTACAATGCCATATGAATTACTAATGAACTACAGACCTGGAGGAAACCTGTTTCCTGGGCCTGGAGAGATAGCCCAGCAGTAGAAGCACTTGCAACTAAGCCTAATTGCTTGTGTTTGATCCTCAGAGCCCATATGGAACTGAAGAGAACACTGACTCCACAGGTTGTTTCCACCTCAGCATGCAAGCCCGTGGCAGGAGTGTGTCATGTATCACATGTACACAGTAATAACAAAACTGTTTCCTAGTAATAATCATCAGAAGATAACTGAAATAACTGCTTACCAATTGTGTATTCTTTCTATTATAGAAACTCTTCATCAAAAACCAGATAGTAAAAAACTTCTGGGTTTGGAGGCACAGCCCTTAAATACCAGCACTGCAGAGGCTAAGGAAAGAAGATCCCCAGTTCCAGGCCAGCATGGACTACATAGTGAGTTTGAGGCAACCCCAGGCTACATGGGAAAATCCCATCTCAAAAAAAGAAAAAGAAAGAAAAAAGAAAACCTACAAACTTCTTTTACCATTATGTGACCTGTTTTTACATTTTGATAAGCTAAGCAATCTTACAGACAGTATGTGTGAATGTCAAAAAATTCTTATTCTTAAAAACAATGAAAACTGGTATTCAAAACAACTAATGTTGGTATTCTCTGTGAAGTTATGGAGCCATCGAGAAAGACTGTATCTGTAAGATCAGTAAGCTGTTTGCTAGTCGTCCTCACAGCAATTCTGCATTAAAATCTAGTGTTTATAAACTTGCTTTTCAATTGATATGTGTCGGTATTATTTGAGTGGACTAAGCTATAATACTAAAGCAGTCACTATAGTAGCACTAACGATAGTCTCTTAAACTGAAGTAAAATTCTATTGATACAGTGTTCCTAGCATCAAATTGTCTCATTCTGTGGTTTATATCCCTAGAATAAATTACACATTTATTGAGTCTTAAGAGTTCTTATTTCAGTAAGTATTAATATATTCTATAATTCATTCATTACAGAAAAAAGAAGAATTCGTAAAAACTTTACCAAAGAAGAAGTAAATTATCTTTTCCATGGAGTTAAAAAAATGGGAAATCATTGGAATTCAATTTTGTGGTCTTTCCCCTTTCAGAAAGGACGAAGGGCTGCAGACCTTGCTCAAAAATACCACAAGCTGATCAAAGGCCCCAGCTGTGCAGCCCTATGACTGGAGGAGATTCAGTTCTTTGTTTGGGCTCAAAGTAGAATTTCTTACAAGATACAATATGTTAAAATTTCTCCTTAACTCTTATGAGACAGGAAATGATGAAACAGAAATAGTTTAAGTTAAATGATTTTTGTGATATAAACTCTTCAAAATGGTACAATAATTTATAAAGCAAGTGCATTTTCAGTGTGGAAATTAGAATCCCTCCATGAGACCAAATGTATTGTGCCTTTATTTTTCCTTATGGTCAAAGACCATAGATCAGAAGAAAAAAGACAAGCCTTTAAACATCACTTAACATTATATTTCCACAAATACTGTATGAGACATTGTATTTCAGTATTTTTGTCTAGTGCTAAAATCCACCTTAGATATGAAAAAGTTTCTCAAGCTATTCAGTTAAGGCTTTCACCCAACAAATAAATAGTTGACATTTTGTTAATTGAAATGATTCCTCCTCTTTTTTCTGTGTAGCTTTGGCTGTTCTGGAACTTGCTCTATAGACCTGGGTGGTCATGAACTCACAAAGATTGGTCCACCTCTATATCCCTAGTATTGGAATTCAAGGCACGAGTCACCACTGCCTTGCCATGATTCCTCTTCTAAAGGTTAATTATGAAGTTATATTAGCACTCTCATATTCTGTGATCAGATTCTTCTCTTTCTACTATGTTAACTGCTTTACTTATTTATTCATTACACTGTATTGATTTATTATGTATATGGGCACAGGAGTGCCACAGGGCACATATGAAGGTGAGAGAAAACTTGTAGATGTTACTTTTTTCCTTCTATTCTGGGGGTCCTAGGAATCAAACTCAGTGCCTTTATTCACCAAGCCATTTTACTAGCCCTTTGCTTTAGGTGTTTTGCACTGTCTCTCACTTCTCCCTCCTGTTGTTCTACATTTCCCCTTTATGCTAATGAGCCACAACTACTTCATGCTTTGGCAAAACAGGGTCATATCCTCTGATGAGTGTAGTCACTTCTGGACCTCTTATTGTCTATTCATAATATATGGCCTGAGAAGGGACTCAAGTTCTCGGCTAGGCGCAATTTTACGAACCTAATTTTGATGTTTTTTGACATTCTATGGTACCAACCTTCCAATCATAATTAATATAGTTAAACCTTTTTACATTAGAATTGGAATAATTTTGAAATAAGTCCTATCCTGTTGGGCTTGTTTGTAATACCATGTTATGTAGCCCAGGCTGACCTTGCACTCACTATATAGCTTAGAATGACCTTCTCTGGTTTTGCATATTGATTTATTATGTGAATGACATACATATACAGATCTGGGGCTTGGCTCTAGAACACTGTGTTTGCTAGTTACCACTGAGTTACAGCACTAGCCTTAGTTTTGTTTTTGAGACAGCCTCTCACTTTGTAATCCAGGCTGGTTTTGAATTCATTATCCCCCTGCCTTAGATTCACAAGTGTTGGAATTGCAGGCTTCTGCCACCACACCCAGTTTGTGAGATGCTAGAAACACCACTGTGCGCCACACTCTGTCAAGTGAGTGAGAGCTCCAGCCCGTGGAATGGTCTCGTTGTGAAACCTTACTTATAGGACTTGAAGAGCTCCTGTTAAATTTCTCACTTTGTGCTGTTTGTCATCCAGTATTTTTGGAAATGCTTCTGTTTCTGTGCTGCTGTACTCTGCTTGAGTCACAGACGGCAACTAATCGGCTGCGGCAGGCTCTAGCATCTCTGGTAGCCCCTTCTCTCCACCTCAGACCAGCCTCCTCTTTGTTTTTCAGACATGGTCTCATGCAAACCAGACTGGCCTTGAATTCAAGCTCTTCTTCTCTTTGCCTCCCCAGTGCTAGGGTTGTAGACATGTGTCACCACACTGGGCGGTTGGTCTTTAACAAGCTTCAGTGCTATCATTCAGCCTTTATTTTTACCTTCTTTTGTTATGAATTGTGAAATTCTCTGTTGAGATTTGAATTCCCTATGTCTGCACCATCCTCCCCCCTGGTATTCTTGCAAGAAAAGAAAGCTACTCTATGCATTTGCATCTGGTGCTGTCTATCTTCTCCTTTTGGAACAGGTCAAGTTAGAGAATGTGTGTGTCACCTAGAGTCATCAGAGAGGAAGGAGCCTCACTTGACCTCCGTGAGATCCAGCTGTAAGGCATTTTCTCAATTAGTGATTAGTGGGGAAGGGCCCAGCCCATTGTGGACGGTGCACCCCTGGGCTGGGGGTCCTGGTGGGGATTTAGCTCATTGGCCTACAGTTTCCAACTCTAGTGTACTGTGAAGGCCCGTCTACTGCATAGCCTTTGATGACTTCCAGGATTGCCTGCTCTTCACTCCCATTTTCCTTTTTCCAGTTTACATTCAAGTTGGCAAACTACATGCCCACTGTTGGATCCCATATATGCTGCTAATTTTTAGCTGAACCAGAATCACTGTCCTTTTCAACTGAAACCTACTTAGGTGATTGTTTTTCTTATTTATCAAAACTTTGTAAAGTTACCCTGCTTCCTTAGAGAACAGCAAGAGCTCTTAGGTAGAGGCCATACCTCAAGTTACCCTTGATAAGCACAGGCCTGTTTCCCCATTACTTCTACCCTTTTACATCCAGTCTCCCCACTACCTTCTTCACTGAAGAAAAGCAGTTACAGCAGCTTGTTCTGCTATGAAATAGTGACTCTCTGAAAAATAGCATTTAAAAAAAAACCCAAAAGCCAAAGACCTCACAGGGCAGTGGTGGTACTTCCAGCATTCCAGAGGCAAAGGCAAGCAAATCTC
This sequence comes from Montemys delectorum, assembly GCA_019843815.1. NCBI lineage: Eukaryota > Metazoa > Chordata > Mammalia > Rodentia > Muridae > Montemys > Montemys delectorum. Next base: position 35,578 of record JADRCD010215011.1, read on the forward strand.
TGAATTCAAGGCTACCCTGGCCTACAGAGTAAGTTCCAGGATAGCGAGGGCTATACAGAGAAACTCTGTCTCAAACAACAACAACAACAAAATTGGTAAAGCAAAGCCAAAAGTATTGTTAACTGTGGTGGTAAAAATCATTCACAGTTAATAAAGTCTACAAAAGAGGAGATGAAAAACAACATCTGAAGATTTGTGATAAACTTTCAATGAACATCCTGAAAATTAAGCCAAGTTCATTATTATATAATTGTCTAAGAATAGTGAACATGGCTGGAGAGATGACTCAGTGGTTAAGAGCACTAACTACTTTTCCAAAGGACCTGGGTTCGATTCCCAGTACCCATACGGCAGCTCACAACTATCTGTAATTCCAGTTACAAGGAGGTCAGACACCCTCTTCTGCCCTCCACAGGCATTGCATATATATACTAGGCAGATATACATGCACACAAAGCACCTATATTCATTTAATAAAAGTAAATCTAAAAAATAAAAGAAGAATGACTGCAAGTGGCAGGATACTACCTCTAGAACTGAGCTTGGGGCTGTTTTGAGACAGGGTGTTTGCTGTGATGAAATCCCATGACCAAAAAAAGCAAGCTGGGAAGAAAAGGGTTTATTTTAGCTTACACTTCCAGATCATAATCCATTATTGGAGGAAGTCAGGACAGGATCTCCAACAGGGTAAAACCTGGGGGCAGGAACTGATGCAGAGGTCATGGAGGGATGCTGCTTACTGACTTGCCCAGCCAGCCCAGGCATGGTACCACCCACAATGGCCTGGACCATCCCCGATTGATCACTAATTGAGAAAATGCTGGATCTCATGGAGGCATTTTCTCAATTGAGGTTCTTTCTTCTCCGATAACTCTAATTGGCACACAAAACTAGCCAGCACACAGGGTCTCACCTATGTAGCTCTGGCTACCCTAGAACTTGCTATGTGGACCAGGATGGTTTCAAATTTATAGAGATCCTCCTGCCTCTGCCTCCCGAATCCTGGGATTAAAGGCGTGTGACACCATGTCCAACCTTTTTTTTTTTTTTTTTCGAGACTTGGTTTTTCTGTGTAGCCCTGGCTGTCCTGGAACTCACTCTGTAGACCAGGCTATCCTCGAACTCAGAAATCTGCCTGCCTCTGCCTCCCAAGTGCCGGGACTAAAGGCGTGCGCCACCACCGCCCAGCATTTTTTTTTATGTCCAACCATTTTTAAATTAATTTTTTTGAAGCAGGCTCTCACATAGCTCATGCTCAACTTACATTTATCAAGTAGTCTAAGACCTTGAACTTCTGATCCCGGTCACCACTACCCATTGCTGGGTACAGAGGCATGCAAATCTATGTCCAGTTTTTTTTTTGTTTTGTTTTGTTTTTTTGTTTTTTTTTTTTTTTTGTGGATCTTCGTTCATGCTTGGCTACATCCCAGCCCACTTTCTTTTAAACTTCTGAGTTATAGTTTCCTCACCTCACTTCTTAAGAATTAAGCAAGATTCAAAGAGATCCTTATAAATAAGGTTGTCTAGCTTGCGTTCATTCCAAAGCTTGGGCTTGCCGCTTGCGGGGGCTGCCCTGCAGGAGTCGCCAGCGCGCTCTCGGTCTGGCGGCGCCCGCGGCTCCACCTCCCGCGCAAGGCTGTCCGGCTGGCTGCCTGACCCAGCAAGGTCCCTAGCTGCGGCGATCCCGCGACCCGCAGACTCACGCGGACACCGCCGGCCCGTCCGGACGCGCTGGATAACGAAGCTTCTGCGGCGTTGCGGACGGGCAGCGCGGCCCGGCCGGGGTCCTTGCGGGTCCTCGGCGGGCCCGGGGGAGGGCCCTCTTTGTGGCTGCAGTTGGCAAGATGGCGCCGGTGGGGGTGGAGAAGAAGCTGCTGCTGGGTCCCAACGGGCCCGCAGTGGCGGCCGCCGGCGACCTGACCAGTGAAGAGGAGGAAGGCCAAAGTCTGTGGTGAGGAGCGTTGAGAGCCGCAGATGGCGCGGCCGGACCGGGAACGGGCCGGAGCGGGCAGGACCGTGGGCAGACATTGACGGGCATTCATGGGCCGAGGCGGTCCCGCGCTGACCACTCTTGTCATTGTCGCCGCAGGTCTTCGATCTTGAGCGAAGTGTCCACCCGTGCCAGGTCCAAGCTGCCGTCCGGCAAGAACATTCTGGTGTTCGGTGAGCACCGGGGTACTGCCCTGGGGCGCAGGGGTGGGTCAGGCGGCACCCCTTCCACAGGTTCCAGGTTTCTCCACCCTTACCGCCTGCTTGTCGCTTGCCTGCCTGGGAGGGCACGGTGGACTCTGGCGGGGTAGCCGGAGAGTCTCCAAGCTCACACCTCTACTGACCGCCTAGAATGCAGCTCCGTGTGGAATCCAGTGATGTTGCGTGGGTTTGTGGCACATTCCTTCAGTCATTTGTCTGAGCCTTCTTCAGCCTTGACTCGGTTTATCGGTCAGCCTTGTGCTCACCAAGTTGAGGATGTGGAGGAAGAAAAAAAGAGGATGTGCAGGCTGGATGGAGAAGATGAGGGAACTAGGTGACCCGGACTGGGAACTGAGATGATGTACAAAGCCTTTAAAATCCTCGTGAGCAGGCAGCAGAGCCTGGGAGTCAGCCACAAGAACTTTCTTGCATTAATCCTGCCCTCACTGTCAGGTTGCTCAGTCAGTCACTTAACCTCTCTGGTTTCAGTTATCTCATACAAATGAAAGGCATTATATGCATTCACCTGCAACACTGTGGAGTGGAACTGAGGGCTGAGCAGTGGGACAGTACAGACAGTCTTAGACACACTGCAAGAATCCCAGTCGAGTGGAGCAGAGGCAGATGTGTGTGTGGTTGCATTGCATCTTTCCTGTCAAGAGCAGACTGTTGTGGGCGCACATCACACTGCCTTATGTGCTGAGAGAGAACTTGTGGAATGAGGTGTTTTGAAGGGTAACCGCCTAGGCACAAGCACACTGAGATAACAGGGTGAAGTGTTTGGGCACTATTAGAAACTTTTGGCGATAGAGGATAAGACGAGGTCAGATCCTGAGAGTCTAAGGAATAATCGTCTTTCCTGGAGACCCCGATTTTCAGATTTTTATCTTCCTCCACCTTCCCCAAGCCTTGTGGAAATTACTGCATGGTGACGCCCGTGTGTTTCCCTCATCCAAGTGATGGCCAGTGTGGTAGGTTATAGCCAGGTATGTGCTTTAGGGAGGGAGCTCAGGCTTCGTGGGCCAGCTATATTAGAATGAGCAGGAGCTGAGGTCAGGCTGGCAGGCACTCTTCGTAGTCCCGGTGGGTTGTGGCCAGCGTGAAGAAGGTGAGCATTGTGGAGGAGAGAGGATCTTTGTAGACTGCCTTTCCTTTCTCATGTTCTTGAATTCCATAGCATTGAACCCAAGGACGACCAGTGATGTTTGTTAATGGTTCTCATCCGTGTCTAGAGGTTATCTTGGAGGCGGCTGTGTTGGCTATGGATAGTCCTAGGGAGATGAGAAAGCACTTGCTACTGAGACTGTACTTAGGAGTTCTGCCTAGGTCGGTAATCCCCCTCCCTGTTTCCAAGCCTTTAGGATGCTTGTGAAGTCGTTCTACACATCAGATGTGTGTAAATTACACAAGCGTCATGACTTGAGGCAGAACCAGATTTTTATTTTAGTGTTCTGAGATTTTTGGGATTAGTTGTGTTTCAAAGAATTCTTGCTTTTACTGTGTCGAAGATTTATTTTGTGAGAAACTAGCCCCACCTCTGACTTTGACTTCTCTGGCTGGCTGTCTTAGAAGATGTAAGTAGGGGCTGGAGAGATGGCTCAGCGGTTAAGAGCACCGACTGCTCTTCCAAAGGTCCTGAGTTCAAATCTCAACAACCACATGGTGGTTCACAACCATCTGTAATGAGATCTGATGCCCTCTTCTGGTGTGTCTGAAAACAGCTACAGTGTACTTACATATAATAAATAAATAAATCTTTAAAAAGAAAAAGAGTGTTCATCTTTTAAAAAAAAAAAAAAAGGAAGAAGATGTAAGTAGAGCTGGTGGGTTTGCAGTGTTCCTTCCCTTGTGAAGTGGGGAGAATTTCAGCAGAAGGTCATTTGGGATCTCGGGTTGGCTGCCTCTGCCAGTCACTCTTAAAAGCAGGTCTCCTTTGTTCATGAGGGCCGGTGAGACCTTAGCAGGCTTGCTTGGGATTCCTGGTGGTTCCTTGTCGTGTTGGTGTTATGACCGGCTGTCTTTGTGTCTTTGCGAGCAATACACAGTACACTTTTGTCTTCTTGCAAATGTCCTTTGTAGGTGAAGATGGTTCTGGTAAAACAACTCTCATGACCAAACTCCAAGGAGCAGAGCACGGCAAAAAAGGAAGAGGCTTAGAGTATCTTTACCTCAGTGTTCATGATGAGGACCGCGACGGTGAGTGAGTGACTGTTGCTCCATCAGAAGGCAACGGGTAGGGCTGAGTCCTGCTTTCCCAGACACTCTCAGCCATCTGGGACACCCAAAGACAACGGTGAAATGTATGTCATTTGCAAGACTTTTGTCACTGTTTGGTTTTTGTTTTGTTTTTTTGAGACAGGGTCTCTTGTGGCCCTGGCTGGCCTTGAACTCTCAGAGATATTACTCTGTAATGACTCCTTTATAGTTTTTCAGGTTTTATATGTCCAGCTCTTTCCATGACTGTAGAATAGTTATTGGTGCCTGGGTCTTTTTTTCCTGTGAGAAAGTTTATAGTCTCGATGAAGTGTATGGGTTAATTTTTGGTTTTTTGGGTTTTTTTCTGTTTGCTTTTGTCCATTTAAATACTAGTGATCATGATGTTAGGGTGTTTTTATAACATGTTCTCCTACTTCCTTATTGTTAAATTGAAGAAGATAAGAGCCGCTCTAGCACTGAAGCTCTGTTCTCTCTAAGAGCTGTGTAGTAGAGGACATAGAGGCTCTTCCTAAAGCTTGGGCACCTCCGTGTGCTAATTAAGATCTCCAGGGATTTTACCCCTGATCCCTTGACTTCGTCTTGTTGAACATTCCTTAATGGTCCTGAAAAGAAGGCAGAATTTCGGCCTGATGTCAAGGCCTCTGTCAGAATAAGCATCGAATGTCTTGTCTAGACCCATTGGCGGCTGCTTGCATAACTGAGACCCGTGGAGTCTGCTTGTATAACTGAGGCCGCTAAATCAAGCCTAGAGGACCTGGCATGCTTGCATCTTTTGCTTCCTGCCTTTGTAGGCCACCATGCTTTTGTGGGAAGACCTTGGGTTTGAGAGCCAGAGCAAACTGGTTCAGAATGCCACCCCTGTGTTCAGTAGTATTGTGGCTTCTGGTTACTAGCTTAACCATAGTTCCATTTCCTCCTGTGAGGAAGGGGATGCTGGTGCATTTTGCAGGTGGACAGAGTGTGTGGGTGTGAGAGGAACACTGGAGACATGGTGAAAGCCTTCCTGCCTTGGTGAAAGGGCAGACTGTGGTAGATGCTCTGAGCCCCTTTATCCTCTGCTGTTTCCAAGAGTAAGACACGTTCAGGACAGAGCGTCCCAGTAACTGCGTTTGCATGTCTTGGAGTTGAAGTTTATAGTAACATGAAAAGCTTTTCCTTTCTGTACTTATAGAACGTTCTCTTTTCGGCTGTTTACTTACAAGAATCCTTGTTTGATGGAAGAGTCGCCCTTACCTGAGGTTAATTATACGTCTTGCAGCCCTAGTCTTTAATTGTGGGGTATGACTGGGTTGTAAGTGCACATTTCACGGGCAGTCACCTGCTAAAGGAACTAGTCTCTGGTTGTATCTGGGTTGTGGTAGGATATTATATGTCAAAGGACTGCCGCCTCTCAGTTAGAGAGATACTTTGTCTACTGCTGCATGGGATGTGTGACCCCACATATGGGGGGGGCCATGTATAGTTGACATTGGACAGAAAGGTGATGGGTAAGCATACAAACCTCAGATTTTTGAGTACAAAGAATGTTTGGAATCGATTAACAGACCCAGACTAAAAACACTAAAATATACTGGTTTGGACCAGTGAGGTAAAAGTCGCTGGCTGCCAAGAGAGCCTGAGTTTGATCCCTGAGACCTACGTGATGGGAGGAGTGACTCCATGGGTTGACCTCCAACTTCACTGTGGGACCTTCACCTGTTCCTACTTCCTCCTGTGCTCTGAGGAGCACACACAGCTCTAGATAAATGGTATAAAAATTTTTAAGTAGGAGGTGGAGAGATGGGTCACTCGTGTTCTTCAGAGGACCCATCCCAGCACCATGTCTGGTGGCTCACAGTGGTTCATAACTCTAGCTTCAGGAGATCCAAGGCCTCTGGTCCCTGAGAGCAGAGCACTTGTACTCCTGTGCACATAACCACATGTAGGCAGGCACACACACTAACTAAAAATAATAAAAATAAATTTAAAAATTTTAAAAATAATTTAGATGTTGGAAGTACAGCTAAATGTAGATAACCTTTATGTTCAAACTCATCAAAATGAATTTTTATATATATTAAAGCTAAAGAAAGGTAGATTTTAAAAGTCTCTGTTGGATCAGAGCTCCCAGGGACCCAACCACCAACCAAGGACTATACAGGGTGGGACTGAATGTTCTGGCAGCATGTGTATAGTAGAGGATTGCAAATTTGATCATCTATAGGAGGAAAGGACCTCGGCCTTGTGAAGGTTCTGTGCCCCAGTGTAGGGGAATGCCAGGGCCAATAAGTGGGAGAGGGTGGGGTGGCAGGCATGGGGAGGGGGGAGGCAAAAGGGGTTTGTTCTTGTTGTTTTTGTTTGTTTGTTTGTTGGAGGGGAACCTGGGAAAGGGAAAATTTACATGTAAATAAAGAAAATATCTAATAAAAAAAAAGAAGAAAAAAATATAAAAAAAGAAGAAGAAAGTCTCTGTTGGAAAAGGAAGTTAATGAAATGATGTTTTGATATTAGGAGTTCCCTCTATCAAGGTATTTTTATAGAAAACATAATTAAGGAATATGTTTGAAATGTTCTAAAAATATCCTATTCATTTAGAGAATTATCTTCCGTAGTTGAATTATCAGAGTTCCCAGTTCTTAGTATATTTTGTTTCAGCTGTATCTTAAGACCTCCCTTTAGTCCACTTGGATTATTCTCAAGCCAGTGTCAGACATTAATAATATTTATTTGTAAGTACTTCCATAAGTATATGCAAAAGGTAAAGGTGCTTGGAATGTTAACTGTTTATCCTGACAGCACGACTGTCATTGCTTAGTGTGACGCACACAGAAGGGTTTGTTCGCTCAGCATGCTTACCAGCTCACAGATAACTGGTATCTTAGGACAGTGGATCGTTTAGACTGAGTGGACAGTTCATCAATAAACGTTTGTGTCCTTTGGTTGTTATCAACAGCTAATTATTCTCACTCTGCTCCTTAGAGTCTGTTGAGACCTTAGAGAATCATCCTGTGTGGTTGTCTAAACTTTTAAAAGCCTAGGCACTTTATTCTGCACTGGGCCTGGTTTGCCAGCCACTAGGTAATTGGCCCTACTGGGCTGCACTCTCTGTGTGAATTCATTCCCTTCCTAATGCTGCAGTTCTCATAGCTGTGCAGATAGTCACTGTTGGATAATAATGTAGCTTCATATCTCTCCCCAGATCACACGCGCTGCAATGTATGGATTTTAGATGGAGACCTCTACCACAAAGGCCTGCTGAAATTTGCAGTTTCAGCAGAGTCTCTGCGGGAGACTCTGGTCATTTTTGTTGCAGACATGTCTCGACCCTGGACTATAATGGAGTCTCTACAGAAGTGGGCTAGTGTTTTACGGGAGCACATTGACAAGATGAAGATTCCACCAGAAGAAATGAGGGATCTGGAACGGAAATGTGAGTAAAACTTACTAGTCTTCTTGGATTATTGGGGCCACCTTCCTTTTCAGGCAAGGGGGTTTACTTGGGATAGAATTTGCTTTTGTTTTAAAATACTTGTTTCAATTATTGAAATTCAGTTATCAAGAAAGTTTTCAGGAATTAGGAGAGCTTGCTGCTCTTGCAGAGAACCTAGGTTCAGTTCCCAGTACCCTTACTAGTCAGCTCACAACTGCCTATGGCTCCCATTTCCGGAGGATCCACTCACTAGCATGCATACAGTGAACATACACTCAGGCACTCAAGGGCAGGCACAAATACAAATAAGTAAATAGGTAAATAAATAATAAAAAAAGAATACTTTGGCCTGATGTGCTAGTGTGTGTGCCTTTAATCCCAGTACAGTGGAGGCAGAGCAGGTGGAGTTTGTGTCAGTAGGAAGGTTTGCTTGTTTTGGCTTACGGTTTCAGAGGTCTCAGTCCGTGGTCACTTGGCTGTTTCTGGAGCTGTGGTGAGGCCATCTGTCATTGCAGAAGGGAGGCAAAGGGGTAGAGAGAAGGGGAAAGGACGGCCTTCAAGGCCTGCCTGCACGGCTTCTTTCCCTTTTAACCAGTGAGCCGGGAGCACACGAGTGGAAGTCTACTGAGAGCTTCGTGCATTTCTCTCCAGTTGTGCCTCAGTAATGCCATCAGCTAGGGACAGAATCTTTGAGGTCATTTCTCCTTAAACCCCAAGCCCCCGTTTCTGGAATCCCAGGGAGATCCCATATCTCCTCTTGTTGATAGGTTTAATAAAAACCCCAAAGAAGAGAGTCTTTCATGTCTGACTAGTTTCTTTTGGAATCTAGCAAATGTGATTGCATTCAGGAATAGCAAGATTGTTTTCAGTAAGAGGGGCCATTAAAAATACCGTAAAGGTTATTTTAGGTTTAAAGCCCTTCTGAGAACAAAGAACGCACAAATTAAAGGAAGTTTGGTGAGTTTTCAAATGCGCTTCAGCAGCTTGTTTTTCCTTCCTTTGCTTCTGTGCAGTTACGTCAGCCTCTGTCCCAATGCCAGGGAAATGGGAGGGGCAGGGAGCGGAACTGGCAGCTGCAGCGTCTTGGCCGGCGTGAGCTTGGCTGCCCTGGCTCAGTGCCAAGGGATGACATCATGCCCTTTGGTGAATTGATGAGGGCTCTGGAGCATGGCACACAGTATCTGCACACTAACTGTCGGGAAAGTTTGATGGTGCTTCTCAAATGGATTTTCCTACTGTATGTCTCCTGTTGCTCACTTCATCTTGCCCATGTCCGTCATGAGCTCAGCCGGAGCCTCACACCCTGCTCTGCCCTTGGTTGTATGTGTGCCTCCTGGCCCATCCACACGTGGGTATCATGTTTGCCACGCCGTTCATCTCACCTCTCAACCACTGACCTTTTTAGACAACGCCTCTTTTTCTTGCAAAGCAGAGATGCTAAAGACAGCTCAGCAAAATAGTTCTGAGGCTGAAAAGCTGTTCCCAGACTACCGCACCCGGCTTCCAGCCCAGCCTGGTGAGCTCATGTGCTGCAGACTTCTGTTTCGTGAACTCGAGTTTTTTGGGTTTGACAATCTTACAGAGGTTTATTAAAATAGAAAAAGCCACATCGGCCAAGAGTTACACTCTTTCTCAAATAAGAAAAGTGTCAGGTGCTGGGTGTTGTTCTAGGTGCTCTGAGGATACAGCAGACAGGATACCTATTCTTGGGGAGCTTGTAGAGGAGACACTGAATTAATTTGATGGTTTTAGTCATTGGCGACTATGTCACTGAAGATTAGATTCAGCGACAGATGACAGAAAACTGGAGCCGAAAATGGCTTAAACAAGACTGAGGTTTATTTGTCATGGAAAGGAAATCTAGAGGCGGGCAAGTAGGGCGCGGCCCTGGGCAGACTGCGGCTGGAGAACCCAGTCTCGTCTGGGCTCACGGCTTTGTCATTTTGAGGGTGTGGTTCTTTTCCTTTGACAACTTGAGCTTTAGCTATATGTTTGTGATCCAAGCAGCAACGTGGAGATGGGGTGGGAGGAGGAATGCTGAGGTGCACCTGCCTTCTCTCTTTTAAAGAGGTTAAGAGGAGAATCTTTTTGACTTTTTGAAGAGCGTGTATGCTTGCACATACATGTGCAGCATGACTTTCAGAAGGTTCTCTCCTCCCACTGCAGGTACCGAGGCTTGAACTCAGTGTTTCATATGAGCTCTTTTACTTGCTGACCCACCCCCTTGCTGGTCTAGAAAGTGTCTTAATTCTGTGTTGGGTTAGGGGAAAAGGAGAGAACACTAGAGGGCAGGGCATCTAGCAGTTGCTAAGCCGTGTCCATGACTGATGTCCATGACTGAGCATCTCCGCTTTCACTGTCTCGGGTCTGTGATATTTGGAATGGCAGCCATGCCTTTGTGCTTGTGTTCATGCTGGGTTTAGCTCACTTTGGGAAGTAGTTAGTTCTTCATATTCTTGCTCAGAGGACTGCTACCTTTCTGATTAATAAGACTCTAGTGTTTTCCTATTAAGATTTATTTTAGTTTTAGCTATGACAGGCACAGTTTGTATGCATGTGAACGCAGGTGCTAGCAGACCTCTCTGGGCCTCCTGGAGCTGGAGGTCCAGGCGGGTGTTGGGCAGTGCTGGAAGTGAAGTCAGTCCTTTGCAGGAGCAGGACGTGCTCTTAACTCCTGAGCACCTCTCCAGCTGCCTTTAGTATTGTTCTCAACAAGTGAGCACTGCTTTTAGTCAGGTTCCTTTCAGCCTGTCTGCTACGGAGCAGCCTTGTGACCAGCCACTGTGACCCAGAGCTGGCAGAGGGACAGCAACCTAGAGCTGCCAGAAGGCGGTGCTTGCTGCTGCGACAGCTGGACAAAGACAGTGTAAAGAAAGTTTGGTTTGGGCTGTTTGAGGGCATACAGTCCGTCGTGTCAAGGAAAGCACAGTGGCAGGAACATCAGGCTGCTGCTGTTGCTCACAGGACATCTGCAGTCAGTATGCGGAAGTGAATTCTAGTGCTCAGTAAGTTTTCTCCTTTTTTAAAATTTAATCTAGATGCATAGACTCTGGGATGGTATAAATAAATCGTAAACCATTCTGAAAATACCCTTATAGGCACACCTAGAGGTGTGTCTCCTAAGTGATTTGTTTATTTGCTTTTTTTTTTTAAGATTTATTTTATTTATTTTATGTGTATGAGTATACTGTAGCTGTACAGATGGCCGTGAGACATCATGTGTGTGGCTGCTCTCTGGCCCTGCTCACTCCTACGTAATTCACTGTATTTGTCTTCAGACGCACCAGAAGAGGGCATCAGATCTCATTACGGGTGGTTGTGAGCCACCATGTGGTTGCTGGGATCCGAACTCAGGACCTTCAGAAGAGCAGTCAATGCTCTTACCCTCTGAGCCATCTCGCCAGCCCCCTATTTGCTTATTTTTTAATGTAGAGTCTGTATAGTTCTGGCTTACCTGGAGTTAACTATGTAGAGTGGGCTGGCCTTACAGAGGTCAACTTGTGGCTCTTGACCCCTTTGGGGGTTGGACAACGCTTTCACCAGGTTGCATATCAAATATTTACATTGTGATTCATAACACAAAAATTACAATTATGAAGTAGCAAAGAAAATGATTGTATAGTTGGGAGTCACCACAAAATGAGGAGCTGTTCTGAAGAGTTGCAGCATTAGGAAGGTTGAAAACCACTGATTTAGAGTAGCTAGTTTCCTCAGGATCTGTAGGCTACTCTCACATGTGACCTATGCAGAACACAGACCTGGAGGGTTCCTGGAATAGGTGATCCAGCTGCTCCACCCCATCCCTTCCCACTGTTGCTTAGCTCACCTCTATCTTGTTCCTGGCTCTGCCCTGCTCCCTGTCCAGTTGGGGAAGCCCTTGACAAATGCCTCCTCTGTTCTTCGGCAATCAGATGTCACCCCGACAGTTAACATCTGCATTTTTTATTGACTTGACTGTTAAAAGAGTCTTAAATTCCTTTAAGCTCCTACAACATCATCAAATTTTCTGGTTAAGTCCAACATAGAATGGAGATGAGCTTGGTAGATTTCTTTATGTTGACAATAGTTTGACGCATGTGTGTTAGTCTCTGCCTTTGTGAGAGCACACTTGAGTAAACAAAGAAAGGGATGTCGAGATGGCTCAGTCTATAGAATACTGCCTATGGAGCATGAGGACCAGAGTTTGATCCTCTTACATGTAAGAACGAGGTGTGGTAGCACACAGCGATAAGCCTAGCACTAGGGAGGAGACAGGGAAATTCCTGAGGTTAGCCAGTCATGCTAAATTGGTGAATTCCAGGTTCAGTGAGAAACCATATGTCAAAAAGGAAGGTAAAGAGCAATTGAGTAAGATGCCTCACACAAGCACTTATGTGTACACACACACACACACACACACACACACACACAGAGAGAGAGAGCTTTGTCTGGCTATGATTTCAGAATTTGCATGCAGTGGTGGTTCACTCTGTTGCTTTAGAAGAAAACTGCTCACCTGTTAGTAGATGGGGAACAGAAAGAGAAAAGAGGGCCTGAGGGTACAGCTCAGTAAATAGAGGGCTTGTCAGTTGGTAGAGGGCATGCATGAAGCCCTGGGTTCAGCACTACTTAAACCAGGCATGGTAGCTTTGCTTATAATCCCAGCACTAGGAAGGTAGAGACAGGAAGGCCAGAAGTTCAAGGTCATCCTCAGCTATATATTGAGTTTGAGATTAGCCTAGGCTACATAAGAACACACACACACACGCACGCACGCACGCACGCACGCACGCACGCACGCA